>JAQFZG010000281.1:0-39016 GCA_034695465.1 Entomobrya nicoleti | reverse complement strand
CACCCTCCTTTTTAGAACAATACCGATATTTTTTCAAAGAAAATTCTGAACGTAAATATTTGTGCATCTTGAGATTATACTAATACCATACATAGTACAATGCATATGGAGAAAGTTAAGACAAAGAACGTGCGGTAATGCAACCTAAAAGTATCCAAAAATGTTTATAGATATTTCCAAGATTTCTCTTTTCAATTTCAATAAGCTTTCCTTTTCCTACAATATCTTGAATAAAAGAAGGAATAACCAAACTAATACAGGAGCTCTCATTTTTTTGCAGACTCACACAAAACTCTCAAATCTGTTCTTCCACAAAAAACCCAAGCCCTTTTTTGTTTACTTTTACTTTTCCGTTTGCATAACATTTTAAGTACTCTCTGTTTCAGTAACACGCTCATTTTATCCCCAGTATTTACTAGTACATAATTCTTTTAATATTGTTTCATGGTCTGCCAGCTTTCCTTCATGCATGCATGGTCAGAGACTCTTTCACTATATTGATTCAGCCGACAGACGTAATACTCCCATTCATGGAATTTCCTCTTATGTTACAACTACCTAAGTGTAAGTGTGGAGAGTTCTACTTTCTCCCTGAAAAAAATCACCACTTATTATTTTTCCGAAGCTTTCACTTCTTGTAGTAAAAACTATTTCGGGTTTCTACCACTGCTACTTATGCATGTATACCTGCATGTTATTTTTCCACCACTTCTTCTATTTTTTCAAAGTGAACTTCACAGACACACACATTCAGCTCATATATTATTATTAAGTGTGAGCATTTGACTCTTCACAAAAAATAATCATCATTTGATTCCTCTCTCTTATTTTGGTAGTACATTGAGAAAGTGTAAAATTTGTGTTGTATGAGTATATGTTAACGACCAGGGTCAATACCTAAAATCAAGTAGGCGAGACGGAGGATTACACAAGTGCCATTATCGGCATTAGACGTACTTACATGTATGCACTCATACATTCGTTTCCATTAAGAAAATCATCTTGGCTCACAAGAAAGTCGAAGTCTGGTGAAGTGAAAGGTAGGTGAAAACAAGCAATGAAAACTAAAACGGTGCATAAAGAAAGTAAAAGCATTAGAGAAAAAGGAGTGAGAAAGCATGAAAGATTTTTTTAAATGAAAAGTATTTTCCTTTTAAAATGGAGCGCGAGTTGAGTGGAGAAAATATCATGTCTTTGTCTGGAGAGATTAAAGTGATTCACAATGAACATAACATGCTTCACAAATAAAATGAGTCTGCTGCTTGCAGTATGTCCCGAAATGCATTTTTGCACCAATTTTAACTCTAACCAAGTAGTGTTTCTATTGAGGGAAGTTTTAAGGGTGTGTATGTCTTGTGAAGAATGGGATGATGAATGACGATGAGATTTGTTGTGGTTTCCGCTAATGTACTTCAACCACTCTCTTTTTTCTTACGTCACTGCATATACTGTACTACTACACCTATATACACCGTAATATGTTTGTACCTCAGTAACTTCCTTGTTTGTTCGTAAACTACGCCATGTCTGTCCTGTCTTTTTTCGTTAACGTAAAACCTGGCCTTGCAAGCAATGTTTACTTTGTTCAGAAGCAAACATTGATATTTACAAAAGAGTGCACAAAAAACTGGATTTAAGCCGTAGTAGTAATTGCGATGTGAAACGTAATATAATTTGATCATTGATAGTTGATTAAATTTCCGAAAGATTCATGAATAAAGTTGTTCGTCCGTCTGATCGCACTCGAACGTGCTCTTACAAGTTTTGACATTTAAGATTTTTGTTTTAGCAAATCGATATCTAATCACCTTCAACCTTAGGTTGGTTCAGTTTGTAAACTAACCAAATCGATTGACCAAGGTCGAAAATAGGTCGAGAAAGATTAAAAATTTGAAAGAATGACAAAAATTGATGGAGTTATTGTTTTTGAAGACTTATTGATCGATTTTCATAAAATTTGTATGAATTGGTTTGCCCAAATTCCTTTCAAAATGTTACAGCTCAACAAGTCCATATCAATAAAACTTGTTATTAGTTCGGTCATTTTATGAGTATAGATGATTATGCTGATTATATAATGTGGTAAAATAAAATAGCTTCAAAAGTGACTAAACTTGGGGTTTCTAAATGAAATCTAGAGATGTTAAAATCTAGAGTGTTTCAAATTGATATTTCGATTTTTAAATAATTTAATGGGATACGTTTTTACGTGATTTAACATGTCTTTGTTTACAAATGGGAAAAACAAAAACGTCGCAGTAAACCCAAAACCTAAACCTATTCGATCATCTAATTTGGATGCACTCCAGATAAGCTTTCGTCATAACACACGTGCTACCACTTTAAAATACGACGCATTATAGATAAAAACAAAAGGATAAAGTATGGTAATGATTTGAAAACATCAAGATCCGTTGTTCAAAGTCATTTCCTTTATTCAGAATAGCATCAAATGATTCTGATTCTGATTTTTTTTTAGATCCATACTTCAGAATCATTGATTCAACATGCAGCAATCTGGGTGAAATTATACATACTTCACAGGCGGGCAGGTATTTCACTTGCTTTTGAAGGTAATGGAAAACATGGACTCTCTAAAAAGAGGTCAAGTAAAAAAGCCTTGCAAACTCACTCTAAAAGAGGAACTCCATAACCCATTCTTCTTTACAACATACTTTCTCTTATATTAAAAAGGATGAAAAACTTGTTATTTATTTATGCTTTCTCAAAGTAGTTGAATGCAAGGGAAAAAAGCTTGTACTAAACTATTCTAGCTATTCCTACAATGATAGGGTATGCCACCACCACGCCACAACACGCGCAAGGAAGAAACCCGTATACAGTATCTGATTATATGGCAAGGACGAATGACGAATCCCAAACCCTTATGTATGCTTTCATTTTCCACCTACATATGTTCAATGTTCTACTTCTTCTCTACACTAGGTTTAAAGACAAGTGTGAACTCAAGATCATAATATCATCACATTTCATCATCATTGTAATTTTCTGCCTGCACGAAACCTTTTCCACCTCGCTTGTTATCACACCCACTAAACCAACACGGTTTAGCTTGGGTCTCTGATGTGCAGTGAAAATTTTCTGGAGGAGAACATCGTATCGGTGAAAATAATATTTATTTTTTGTATATAAGTGTATTTTTTTGGATGCCATTTAAAAAAGGGAAAAGAAAGTAAACCAGTAACATTCCCTCGGTGTATTCAAGTTTATAGATACACGTTTGCAAACCTATCAAATAATTTTTTCGCAATGTGATCTAAGTCATTATTACTTGGACGTACATTCAAAACACGTGAAATTAGAACAGGCTTTAAGAAACGAACCAGCGAGCATCACACCCGGAGCATAATAAAAAGTAATATGAATTGCCTACTTCAACCATGCATGCAAGCTACATATACACTACAGAGAGAAAGAAGCAAACCCACCATTTTGTACAATGTTGCCTGTTTTCCCTTCCTCTTTTCTCTCCTCCAGACACATTATTAACGTTATTATTATTTCTACTAGTGGCATTGCACTGGAGATACATCCACCACGACATTTTCTACGCCCTCTGGGAAATTTTCAACCACAGAAAAGACAAAATATAAGAATAAGATGAAATCTGCCTTGCCACCATCGTCATCATCAAGGAAAAAAACAACAGCAAAAGAGGAAGAAAAAGTAAAAAGGAGAAAGTAGATTGAACAACTTTCTCTTCTCTGTTTCAATCTTTATGAATCCGACAGACAGTCACTTGTAGCAGTATGGTAAGGAATACAAATGGAAAAGAAAAAAAACCATCATGATGATTGTCATCTTCACTCGACATTCTCATGTCATTCCATTTTGTGATTTTTCCTTGGTACATGGCAGCTCTTTTGCTCTTTGTTCTTACTTTTTTGTGTAGGCAACTGTATTATCTTTTCAAAGCTCTTTATTTCCGTCCTTTGTGTGTGTGTGCGAGTGTAATGCATGTATTATGTCTTTATAAGCTTTTCATTTCTACGGTAGTGTATTATAATGTATGCTATACAATGTATAATGCCAAGGTTTAATTTTAATACGAGAACAGAAACCTCAACGATACTGCCTACTTTATTTTGTTTCACATTTTTATTCATGACATTACGGAATGGAATGATATTCAAAAAGCAAAATAGTATAATCCTATCTCATATTATTAGCAGCAGATACATAAAAGAAGAAATCCCTTTTGTACAGGACAGAATTTATGCTTTATGCACACCAAAATATTAAATGAACCACGTAGTGCATTAACTAGTACGGAAAATTAGGATCGAGCTTTAAACCATGTGAAGAACACTAACATGAATATATATGCTATGTATATCCTCCATTTAATTCTCTAAATGTTACATCAGTAAAACTGCGTATTACAATTTAGAAATTGCGTGGTAGTAAAAACTGCCCCGGAGTGAGTTATTAAGGGTGAAAGTAATGATGATTACTTCTGCCAAACCCAATTTGCGTAACAGCAGTAGCGATACTATATCTACTTTAAAAGATTGGAGGTGTATCAACCTTTCTTCCATGTTCCATTGGGTCGATACCATGAACTCCTAAAAAGAACCTGTTTCTGCTGTTTGATGATGATATATGATAATCAATCATCATCAATTGCAAGAAGATCATCATCAAGTATCAGTCTATCTCTGAATAAAAGCCAATCTTTAGTTTTTTTCTAGACGATGTTTTAAGCAGTGCTGTGTAGTACAATAGGCATACATGCAAAACTTTTCTTCCCTCAATTTAAAACTACTTAAATGTCTTAGCTTTCTTTTTTATGCATCTTGAGTTGAGGTTTACTTGTGTGGCTCATGAGGGAACTCTCAAACAAAATTATAGTGCTATGCAAAACGAAGTAAAATATTCTCCAGAGAGGTTGTTATATGCGTTTGGGCGCACAAAGGAAAACGAAAGTAATGGAATAGCAAGTAGGTATATATGTAGATAGCTACCTAAATATATCGTGTTGCCTTGTTAAGTTTTTTTTTTTTACAGTGAATCTATCTCATTTACAAGTAGCAGGCTGATATCATCCATAAATTGAGGTGGTTGGGAGTGATGGAACGATGAAGGGAGTAAAAACGTAGAAAATGCAACTTCAAACTGATGGATGGCTTAATAATGTTTATCGGAGTGAATCCTTCTGCTTCCTTTCCTTTGTATACCAAGAACAGTATCGGTTTACTGTCTTTAGAAATTTCTGTACCTATTTATTTGCTTGCACAATGGGAATGTGAATATTTTCTTATTTTCTAGATCATAGCAAGCTTTAGTCACAAGAAAAAAACAAAGTCATCATTTTCTGTGTTTTTTTTGTGAAGAAAAATATTATAGAAAATAGCCTATTTACATAATCCAGTGCCATAGATTTAGATTTACACTAACATACATACCTGCAAATGGGGGCAAACGCACAACAAACAAAATACTCTGTGACTTTATGACGAAAACGGGGATAATAATATGCCATAATCTGCGTATTATTTGTTTATCTGGAAACTTCTGAATTTTCCATATATAAAAAAGGGTGGGTTGCATATATGAATAGAATTCGAATTCACTACTTGTTATCTTACTACTCCATCACACAAGAATTTCTTTCTTACGTTTTCCTCTTATACCCAACTTTCGTAACAAAATAATTTTAGCAAACAAGGAGTAATGTAAAACCACACTTTTTTGTTCTATTTTTATAACTCTGAGTATATCTATTCATAGTGTTCAATTCAGGTAGAAGTGTATTGCAACTGACATTTTGCATGCAGTAACAAAAGGCACGATTTTTCTTATGTGCGGAATGCGTGGGTGACCTGATTTGGGTACAAATGATGCCTTGGAATGAAATACACTTTATTTATGATCATCGAATGTGACGTCTTTATATAAAGAATCAACAGCAGACAAGACAACGTCAAAATAGAAAAGATATAATAATCAAAGAGAAAGAAAAAGCATGTTTTTGGTTACGAAAGTTTCTCCCCTGTCCTGTCTTTTCTTTCACTTTTTCAAGAAAAAGTAAACAAGTTGATTGTTTTTTTTCTCTCTCTTGATACTCTCTTCATCGTACAAATAGCAATTCCAACCGTCCAACATACCTTCTTTCTTCATTCCCTCTTAACTTACTTCTCATTTTCAGTACAGATATGTTGAGTACTTAGGTTTACTACGTGTGCACACACTTTTTCACTCTTGTAGATGAGCTGTTTGTTACTCTTTTTATTTACGTCGTTATCTTTCATAGTGTCATCTTTTGAACGAATGCGCACAGCCCAAGGAGTCACTGTCATTTTCTCCGTGTGGACATCTCATACATTTTAATGAGATTGTTTTCAAGTAGACGTAGAAATAGAAGCACTAGAGAACTGTAGGGAAAATAGTGATTCGCTCCTATTACCGAAAACATGAGTAGACATAGTCAAAATAGTACCAAATATACATAGGATTTGTTACATTCATTCCCTTTCCCTGAAAATAGTATTCTCAGACTTTTGCAGTACGAAAAGAATCAAAGCCACTATTTTGTGAACCAACAGGACAAGGCAAAGGGTTCTTGAAAGAGAAAGAAAAGTTGAAGAATGGACATGGCTACTTTTCTGACAACCTTGCATTTTAGAGATTTTTTCAAAAGTTGCGGCATCTTACGTGTAACCTGTTTTGTTACCCTGTACTGTACGTGTCTCCATGTTTCATTATTACAATTTGGAGCAGTGATGAATGAAGAGTTTTTTTTCTGTTGAAAGAGGACAATGAATAATGTAAAATGTACACAGAAATAAAAATATCACGAAATCATGACTAGCCTGTCTTTTTTTGCGAGAGGAGGATTTATTTTTAACAAACCTCGACTCATTGAATAAAACAGTCAGAAAGTTTAAGTAAAAGTAGAATAGAATGACGCTATGAATGTAATCTATCAGTACACATGTTTGCACAAAGTATGCAGCAGCTTTCTATATATTCTGCTACAGACTATGCTATGACTCAATTCTGAAAGTTTGACGTACCAAAATAGTATTCCGTTCGGTAGTCGGTACAAGAAACATTTTCGATGACAAGACAAGAAGCAAACATATCATGATGAAAGAACACGACGTGCTTTCTCTCTGGGCAACTGGAATTATATACCCGCCACAGAGTCAGACAAGACTTCAAGTAAACCAAGATAAGAGCTAAAAGGAAAGAAATATAATGAAATTTGAGTTTAGCACTTGAGCAAATAAAAATCCATCATCAGCGTCATCATTTGGTACTTCAATTCAATATATTATTTTGGTGGTGCGTATTATGAGAGTTGGTAAATAGCCACGGCAGTACAGGGTGGGTGCTCCCCGTCTGTTCAGCCTTTCATTCTGCAGAAAACTGTAGAGATGTGAGACTTTGATACATTCGGTTTGCATATAATTCAAAGTCGCCGCATTCAATTTCTGCTTGCAATATTACTCATCACGGAAAGCAGAATCTACTTGTTGGATTGGACTGGAATGATGATGACGATGACTGTGACTTGGACTACAGTGCAAACAGAGTTATTGCAGCAAAGCACAGACATGAAAGGAAGGCTTCACTTTTACCAATCTATATTCGCTCTGTTCTCCTTTCATTGACAAAATTCCGAAAGGAAGAATCGTGGAATTCTAATTCCTTGAGTAAACATGATACACACCACGGTGAGCTTTTTTGTATGCTGTTCCACTTGTGCTGCTGCTGCAGATCACATTATCATGTTACAGTGACGATAATAATGATCGCCATGCTTTACTAAAGAACACGTAAACTATCAAGATGACAGTATTACTGAATCTCTATTTCTTGTTTTCATTATTTTCTGGAATACTTTGATGATTACAGAAATGCTTTAGTAGAACTCATGGTGAATCGAAATTCAGCATTATTCATCCCACTCATGACAAAGTAAACAATGGGCGTGTTCGTGGACTGATCAATATGCGTTTGCTAGAAATAAAAATATTCAAATAACATATTTTATATACGGGATTTATACAAAATATACAAGTGTATGAATATATGTACTGTAATTGCAGTTTGTGCATGGAAATTCACAGGACAAATTGCAAATAATTTAAATAGGGTCAACTATGTATACAATCGTACATTCATAGGAAGATGTTGTACAGTGATATTTGGCCATATTTAGGCCACTTCCATCATCATCGAAATGATGATCACGATTGCTGTTGTGAACATGGTTTTATGGCTTATTGAACATGCAATAGTACTGAACATTATGCCGTGTTCTTTTATGCTTCATCGATCATTTACTGTCCAACATTACTTTTAATAGAGTGATGTGGCTTTGCTATCTTGACTCAATTGTTTCATAATTTTTACGTAATTTATTCTACAAGCATGGTCAGAAAGAAGCCAAAACGATACACCATAATATCTGACTTAACAATCTGATGTAATAATGTATTATATAACAACGTTATTGGGAATAGGTAAACCACTGCCTGAGATAAAAATAGGCAAGCCATTATACACAAGAAGCAGGTCGGTGTAAGTAGATAGCCATAACCAACTAATAAGTTTTTTTATTTCAAGTAGATCGACATTACACGTTAACAACATCAAACTTGGTTTCAGCTTGTACTCTTTTTTTCCCCCTTTTCATGATAATTCCTTTTCTTTCTCTTCTTACATATTTCACGAGAATCCACAACAAAAATTGGACTTTGGTCGTGTTTTCATGCATCTTTTACCTGCATACACAAAAATAGAGTACGAACGAACGAACGTAAACATGATTACCTACATATAGCACACACAAATATTATGTGTGGGCCGTGAACATACTTGTTATTTCGTGCACAATTGTTAAGCTTTTATTCATTATAAATGTTGTAACACGTGAATCTTCTCCAGTGTTTCTCGTCAGAATACTTTATTACTATTTTGGTCGTCTCTCTGCTGTTTTATACCGTACTATTGTACCAACCCAACAAACACCCAATCCTAACAAATATAGAAAAAAAACAAGTCATGTAGGAGGAAGGAAACACTGAAAACTAGAAGTCATCCATCTTGGTCAAGTCTCCCTATCCGGACATCATTGAATGTACACAACAGACTAAACAAAGTTCCTTTTAGACTCAGAAAAGGGTTCCGTTCCATTCCTGCTGCTTTGCACAGCCCTTTTGGCTTTTTTACCGGTATAATAACAGCCTCGTCACGTCAATGAGTGTATCTCCTTACTTTCAATGAATAAAAGAACGTATAGGACACATTACTAAAAATAGCAACAGCCCAACTACCTACCGGCAACACAACAAGAGTCAACGGCAAGTAGGAAATGAAGCAAAAAAAAACCAAACAAAGTTGCCAGGAAAAAAGGAAACTATGTTGAAACACTGTTGCAATAAAATGTTTCGCTGACCATTACCATTAGCAGTGCAGTACGATTGTACGATAAACATCGTCTGGAAAGCGAGCAGCCAAGTAGGGTAATGTGATACCGTTTATAGGTACAATGCTGCATTAAAATATTGAATGTTTTGCATACACTCACACATACCAGTCATCATCATCATAATTTTTTCTGAACTGAGAAATGCAATTACTTTCTTTCATGGTTTTCTCTTTTTTAACTTTTCACCTTCACAATGACAAAAATGTTAATAACAAAACCGGAATAAAAGCCAAAATTGCCACTAAAAATGAGTTTTTCATGTATGAACTACGTTTTTATGTATTACCATGTTGGCTTAGCCTACAAGCATAATAATTTTTCGGGGTTATATATCAATATTCCCACATGAAATGGGTACAACATCTATATCCCAAATATATAAGTTGGGCTTTCTATTTACTTATATAATAATATAAAATAGAAGTGGGGCCAAAAACACGAGATTATTATTGCATGTCTACAATCACCACTCCAAATGTACAGCCTTTCCTGTATTATTGTATGTGCAAAAACTCCTTAAATAAAATGTATCGTTTGTATGCGAGCACTTATTTATATGCAGTTTTAGTTTTATTCTCTTGTTCTCCTTCCCACACACTACAACACTGTCGAGCGAGAGATAAGAGGAGAAAAATATGAAAAAGTAACATAAACTTTCCCCCAAAAAACATACATGGTTGGTTGGGTGGACAATGGGGAAAAGTTTTTACTCGATTATACGGTTGTAAAGCAATTACCAACCTGAGTTGTGTGAGATAGACTGAATATTATTAGTATTATTATTAGTATTAAAACTATTATGGAATTACTGTTAGTACTCTTTTGTATGCATCACATCTGGATAATATAATATTGCACTCAACATTCATGTTAGACGAGGAGGTTTATACATAACAGAGGAGAAAGTCGTATAATAAAGATGTGTATCTTTTGTACATAACATGCAAAACTAATAGAATAAAATTTGACATGTCGTGTGTGTGTATTGTGAATGTGTGTGTGTGCTTTCTGCATGGTCATGTTTTTTGTGTTGGTTACACTTTTCTGTTTTACTTGACAGCTGAGAATAAAACCGAGATAGTGGTCACACAAGGACTTGTATCTCGTGTACATAGCTTTTCACTGTGCTTCTGCTGCGGCTTGGCTTGCATGTCAACAAAAGTCGTACAGAAGAGGAAAATAAAGGTACCAATTTTACACGGTGCTTGCTACTGATAAGCAGTTCCAATATTGGAAAAACCACTAAAATTCCAACAAACCATCACCACAAAAACAACGTCAATACAATTCAAAGTTTAATAACATTCCTCTAGCTGATGCCTGAATTGACAATAACACTACGGACACATGCACTTTTTGGCTGTTGGGGTTTTTCATTGGAGGAAAAAACAAAGAATAAATAAAATACCTTTTAAAACGTTCACACAAGGGATGTGTACATAGTCGAGTTATACAGCGAAATAAAAGTATATCCCGGTGAGTCTTCTGGTGATAATCCGACGAGAATGACTTTACTCAACTCCTTTTATTTTTACTTTTATTACGGTCATTTCGGTTTATTTGCTCAAGCCAAGGTTCCTAAGTGCGCTATGGAATTCCAACCTTTCCTCTGTCAAAAGATGGAACACCCAAAAAAAATACGGGTTCTCCTCTTTTGAGATATCCTTGTCTTGGGATGATAGTGTACCGCGTACCTTTTCTAAGACACCATGTTTTTGAGTAAAAATAAAATTGAGTGAACATATCTAATGCCATCTTATGTTCGTATAAGCTTTCATCATGAATAACCGAATTTCAATAAAAGTGGCAATAAATGCAGTAAAAGCTTCTCTAAAATTGTCAACGCTTCTACCATAGCGAAACGTATGACCATGGACATGCTTTAACGCAGGCGAAGTGTAAAAAGTTTAAAGCTAGCATTTCAACATTAGCAAGACTTTTTTTTTGAAATTCATGTTAAAAAATTCAAGTTCGAAAAGTTGAAACAGCATTCACTGATCACAAAAAAAAACAATCTGATCTGGCCTTTACTAAATGCTATGTAAAATTCTGACTTATTTAACATGATTTTTTTGCAACTTTTGAATGAATGACAGTTAACTGCCTAATTTCATAGTATATGGATATTAAAACTGGATGAGCATTGTCATGTCATAAAACATCCTGTCTTGGAGTCAAGATTATGGTAGTTTAAATCATTTAATGCATCCTTTTAACGAGATATGAAAGCCAATATACCATAATTTACATGCACATTGCACATTATTATGTAATGCATTAAGTTATAATCTTTGTCAAATTCATTCACATTTTATTTGTTCCGACATAATCTATGGTAAATTTAAGGATCCAGAAGAAATCGTATTTTCCACTTGACGTTCTTCAGTTTTAAGTGGGCAGAATAAAATGTCTTTTAATTTCCTTTAAGATGACTTTCAAAAACCGAGAGGGTCAATTTAGTTTTTGACGCACGTTTGATTTATAGCTATAGGAAAGAACTATGCATAATAAAACGCTGCAATTATGTTTGTTTACCATATTTGCACTTTGTTTGTTTCAAAAAGGTGTCCTGAGTCGGAGCTGAAAACACCCGCGTTTTGACTTTGGTTTTGGTTGTAAAACTTGCATTCACTTTCTCAAGTCATTAATTTAAAGATTGCCTTTTTCAGTAAGTACTCTTGTAGTGACGTCATTACTTTAATAAAGCGCAATTAAACGAATAATAGCCACAGAAATTACATACACATGCCACATATTATTACCAATCTTAAAATAGCTGCCATTCAAAAAAGCCTTCACCCTTACAACAAATTTGGCTGTTGTTTGAGATGAAATCTATTTTAGACAAGAATTGCAAATGCATTTTCCTCTTTGATGGCATATATATTAAAAATAACGAGTTGAAGTTGAAAGCAACCAAATTTTTTATTTCAAATCATCGTGCTCTACTTATTTTTGGAACCATTGCCATTCATAAATGTAATGAAAATGGCAAGTAAACAAAGTTTGCGGGTGGTAGAGATGAGATATGAATTTTTCCTTTTAACAAAACCAAAAACAGTGACCTTGACTCTCTCTTTCTCATCATGAAGCTTTTTCAGGGTTGCATACATGTGGAATTTTGCATTTGACGTGGTTTTAATTTTTATCCTACTTTGTCTGGCATTGCAATGCGCTTTGAAAAGCTTGAGAAAAGACATTTTGTCACTTTTAGGCTTCTTAATAACATAATTCCATGTGCATATCATCAGCTGCAACCAAAATTGGTAAAACACACATTGTACCAATAAAATACATGCCAGACGTGCATAGAAACACCAACAACACGCATATAACCCATTCCATTTGTCTACTTGTCTTGCACTCAATTTTTTTTCTTTCAAATGTTAGATTCTAATTTACATCTGTTGTACTTATTTACGTACGTACGGTGAAGTGATATATAAATGGAAGCAGTTGTAGTGGATCATGAAGGAAGCCTGGTGTTGTGTGATGAAAATGAATAAAAATGAACACGAAGGGGAAAAGCTCATTAGCGTAATGTCTTTAACAAAGAAAACATAGAAAGGAGAAATAACTACACAATCACCAACTTTTAAACAGCCAGTTTTTTTGTGTCCATTGATATCGCTGACTGCACACTACTTTCTTTTGACAAACAGCAGATGCTATTTCCTGCCTCTTGCCACTTTATAGCTGGTTTCAAGTACCCTTTTTGTTTCCTTCACTTGACTTTTTTTCATTATAAAATCAAAATGATTTCTTTTTCTCTAAAAACATGCCCCCGTTTTTTTTCTATTTTAACAGGAGCTTTTATTGCGAAAGCCTGCAACTGAGATTTTCACTTTAAACAAGATGAGCAAAAAAACCTCATTTTTTCCTCAGGGTGATCTTCTACATTTCAGAAAGAGAGAGTAGGTATGTAAAAGTAAATAAAACTGAGAGAAAATTGTTCATTTTTTTTTATCAAAGTGCTACAGAAGTAGTAAACTTGCATGCATAATAATATGTGTAAGTGATGTGTACTTGCAATAACATTTGAAATGTGAGCAGAAGAGAAAAAAATATATAATGGAGAAATGTGATACAAAAACTGTCTTCTCCCAAGAGCCTTAATTTCTAATGGTTGGATCGTATGTTGTTGGATGTGTACAACGGATTTTATTTCGGATAAAGACGAGCAATCATACTTTACTTTCTTCGAGAGCTGCTGAATAGATGGATGGATAGAGAGAGAATAAGGATGCTACTGCAAAACTATAAAACCAGTAAAAACTGTAAAAAATTCAAGACAAGAGGGGAGGAGAAAAAAAGAGAGCGAAGATATGACGATGATCCCGTTGATGTTGATGATGATACTTAAGTTCTTCTCTGTGTACACTTTTTGGACTCAAAGTCGACAGAAAAGAAAAGTGTTGGAACTTTTCCAGAGCGAGGGAACAAGGGAAAATGTAATATAAAAAGAGAAAGAGAGAGAAAAACTAACAAGATGCATAGACACCACCACGGTCACTGTGTTGCGTCGTAAGTGCTTTCACCACCACTGCTATTACAGCAACAATAAGCAATATATTTTCACAATTTTTTGGATGGGATATTGTGTAAAGCGAAAAATGCATGTAGGTTTCTCCATTCTTATGCTTGCCTGCATTTTCAAAATGCACACTGGTCTGGTGGTGGTAGTGTGATCCATTATATGGACAAATGTATCTATATGTGTATGTGTTAAGGGAAGAAAAAAGGAACAAGGGAAGCAGAACAAATAGTATTTACGAGTCATTGCAGCAATTGTATGACACAACATGTATATTTTATACTGGCGAAAGGATAATAAGAGCAGTACAATGCACACACATCTCACAAGTCACAAGACAAGAACAAAGTAAAAAAAAGTTGAACTGATGCTGCTGCTGTTGAATGAGAATATTTTGGCTAAACTTTCACTAAAGGAAAGAGATTTTAAAGAAAGAAAGAAAAAAATGTAAAATACCTATACAATACACCACCATTGTAGGTATATAGAATACTTTTATTCTACACCAGAAAAAAAGATTGCTTTCTCTCGTCTTCTGGTACATGTGATACGAGAAATTTAGTTTTTTTCTTACTTCAGGGCAAGTAAAGTAAATATATTTGATGAAACTAACTCCATTCGCGAGAAAGTAGGATCAGATGACAGGTTAAAGGCTGCGGAGAAAGTGAAATAAGTTTTGCTTTATTACAATATATATGCACGCTCGTTCGTTCCTTCAAGCTGATTCCGTGGACGATATGGATAAATACCCAAAGACACATTTATATGCTGATTTTCCAGAAAAGAAAAATAGCCAGCAGACATGGGTCATTGGTACTCGATTTATCACCGAGACAAGAGGAGACAGAGAACGTATTCTTGTGTAATTTAAGACATGAATGAAGACAAAGATGTGCATACTAAAAAAAACTTTACAAGGCACAATATAAATATATAAAGAATATACATTCATTATGATACATTTCATGATGAAAATTGTAATATAGAATGGTAAAAGAAAGTTGAATTGTTTAAAGCACAAGAGCTTTTCGTGATGTAATGTAAAAATACTAACATGCATGATATGTGTACATTGCATTGGTATAGAGTCTGGAGAAGCTTACTCATGCTGTCGATTTTTATGCCTGCCAAGTGATTGCTCCAAATGATGAAACTACTTTAGAGTTGGCAGTGAAGAAAGGAAAAAGAGATATGGGGTGGATGAATAGAGAGGTATCATCATAGTCAGCAAAGCAGCAGTATCGCAAATTCTCAAACGCTTTCGCCTGTTAAAGTGACTGACTTGCTTACTAGCTAGATTGGAAGTTTTTACTACTTGCGCGCCACTGCTACACACTACTGATCATTGACCGTGCACAATTGGATAATGTCCAGAGAAGGCAATCAGGAGGATTTATTAGAATCACTATAAACTAAGTAAATGGAGAAAAATGAAAAAAAAGGAAAGCTGACTGCTGAATATATAGGTTTCAGGTTCTTTGTAATCATAATTGACAGGGAGGAACTTTATTTGGTTTAGTGTCTTGTGTAGAATACATGCAAACACACTTTGTTCTCTAAAAGCAGCAAAAATTACTTGGAGACCTGCTGCTGATGATGGCACTGGACTGCCACCTTCAAGGATGATGATGACGATGATACCAAATGAACCACCACAAAATAAGTCGAAAAGCCCTTGGACGAAAAGTAGATTAAGTTGAAAATGAACTAAAGAGACTTGTGGCGTTGATAGAGATTATAATCATGATTCTATCACTGATCCCCTTTTCTCCGCTTTGCTGCGTTCAACAAAAAAGGGAACATATGACGGATGAAGAGAACAAAGGAAAGCTTAATTCAATCGAAAAGTGGACAAAAAGCTGTTCTCCTTTTTTTCTATGTCTACACTCTATGCACTATGCTGTCATACAAAAGAAAAGACTTAGAAATACTCAAGCTAATTTAGGAAAAAAATTTACTGGAGGATATGAAGCTTTTGGATTTAATGATGACACGAATTCAAAATCATGTCAAATCCTTCAAAGCAAACTAAGAGATATAGATACTAAGAGCTTCAGATGAAGGTCGCTCAGTTTAGCAAGTTCAAAAACAGTTTTTTCTCTGTTCATTTTGTTAAAGGGTATTTGTGTGACGATGATGATGATGAAACTACAAAGCAATGTGTGGGAAATGAGGCATTTCTACAACAAAACAGTTTCACAGAACGCAACCCATAACCATTCCTCTAAGCTTTGTTTTGCTGCTTGATATTATGCTTTCATTTGAAATATTGAAATTTGTAATTCAAGTGAAGTTAAAAAGTTTACAAGTTCACTTTTTTGTATGTTTATAACGGAAACTGAGTTGTTTTTTGGCTTATGGCTTAGCCTGCAAAAAGGAATGTACATTTGTTTTGTACATTTGAGGAAATGAAAGCAGCAGGAGTAAAGAAAATAATAAAAAAGAATGGCTTTGTACCCGCTTTTACTTCCTCTTTTATTGTGAACTTTTGCTGGTATTAGGACGTAAGGAGGAGATTCACTTTATAAGTAAAAATGGAAAAAGAACAAAAACAACAAGTAAATCTTATAAGTGATGTGTACATAGATAGGTAACTTGTACATACTTATATACATATATTTTAGACAAGTAAACCCTACAGAATAGGATACTTACTAAACATAATATATTGGTAGCGAAATTAAAGGGGAGGGGACATGCACTCTCCAGTCTTCTAACAAGCATTGTCACGCAAGTTGTGAAAAGAACAAAATGTGTGTGTGTTCTGTGTACATACCTCAATTTCCTTTGGAAAACTTGCTACTTTTCTTGCAAAAAATAAATCCCACTTTGACGAATAATTCTATCCGAGAACTGCTCTAAAATGAAATGTATACGCATACTACTAATTTTCTCTATTGTTATTATGAGATTTTTCGGCTGTAACAAATCGGATCAAAATCTGCGAGAAAAAAAAACAGTTAATAGGATAATGTCGCACATTATATTACGATAACTGGACTATGTTATCTGATATACCCCAAAAAGTGAAGATAAAAAGAAAATTAACCAACAGAGAAGGATAAAGTGCACGAGGAAAAAGTTGCCTCTTTGTTCTTCCTCTCCTTCAACTTTGTATTTTCTATTTCAGCTTGTGAAGGAGGTAGTGGTGTGGGATCTCACTTCAGTCAGTCAACTGGGAGCATTAACTGTTCTTATTCTCCCATACTCTTCTGCTCTTGATTGCTCCATTGTGCTCTTTGTAAATCCACCAACTACCAATATAATTCTCAAGCCAATTTCTACATCTTTTCCTCTTTAAAAACTGCTTTCCCTTGACTGGCTTCTTCCTTTCTTTCCTCCCAACTTTTTCTCAGATATGTATGTATTTTTCATCTTGTTTCTTGGAAGATAAGATTAGAAAAAAAAAGGATTTCGAAATAGCCTGGATAAATGTTATAACTAATTCACGTGTGAATACCAACTTTACTTTCCCCAGAACGCAGAAAAAAAGTTGAAATATAACTGCTAGCGTGAGTAGTTTTTTGTACGTATTTGTTGGTTGTACACAAGCAATTTTCTACACAAAAATACACGATGACGCTTTCTCTAATACAATTTGGCAATATCGTGTCATATGCATTACCAACTGCGCGGATACAGACTAATTTAAGCCTTGAGCTCCACCTGAGGTACTAAACCAGGCTTATGTATTGGCTTGGCAGACAGTTTGACTGAGATACATACATGCATGTATATGGACCATAAGCACTAACTTGATGAAGAAAAAAACACGGAAACTTTCATAATATTACGATCTGTAAATGGTCTCATTTCAGTACCACTTTCACCTCCACTTCTCTAAGAAAGCAACAATGAGGGTACAGATTGACAAGGTTTCACATTTACACGAAAATCATAAAATGTCAACAAGCCATGTAATGGCAATGGCACATGTTCATTTTTTAGCCATATATACATAGACATACGTACTGCTCACTCATATATTTTATCACAACTCACTCACATCGAATGTTATAATATTTTTTGTCGATGGAATTAACGGGCATTTTGGCTTTTCTTCCTGAAGTTTCCTAGATTTGTACAACATAAAAATATCCACTTCAGGAACCGATTTATACCCCAAATACAAAATACACCCTTATAACCATGTCATAAGAGATTTCTCGTTTTCCTTCTAAAGTGTCATTACTCTAACACTACCAAATACAAAAAATATGACTTTAGATTTAGTATGGTGGGTGATAGATGGATATTATTTATAACTTGTAGTTCCACCAGTTTTCAAATGAATGCCTTTTTTATAAGTGTTACGAGAAAAGTAGTTTTAGGGTCCTGTCACTGTAACACACACATCACACTAACAACCAGTACTATAATGTTTGCCACTACTTGGTTTGTATCAAGGTTGAGTATAAAACGGATGGGGAATTTAATGCCATAAACACGAACAACGTCAAACCCCATGTCAGGGAAATAGGCTATTCAAAAAGTGAGAAGGATAATATTGTCAATAGCTCCTCGTCACTTCACTTCTCCCGTTTTATTCTTTTATTGTCACTTCTCTGGAAACTCAACTCAAGCAACAACAACAGCCATCCATGAAATATCCACATTGTACACAAACGTACATATAAACTGGAAAGATTATCTTCTGATGGATATATGTGTACACTTAAATAGCATACAAAATACATATATCTACTGGGGCAGAAAAAAACCACTTTTTGATAAAAATCTGTTCTGTTGTAAAGCTTGAGTGAGTGTTGAATCGGAGATAGGAAAAAAATCTCCGAACTCCGAATTACCACATATACCCTTGAATCTTTTTCCTTGGTAGACAGCTTAACTTGCCATGTTAGAGCACCCAATAAATACTCCTTTCAAAATGGATGATGCCACGAGTGTATATGTGTGAAAGGCTTTTGCTTGCTGCTTACTTAGCATTTTTCGATGAAATGAAGATAAAAAGGGATTTACCAATAATAACTAATGCTGCAATCGCAATCGACACATCACCGTTCGGCTATTCATGGACAGCAATTTGTGTTGTCTGTGTGTTACCGTTAGCGAACAAATCTAAAGTAAATACAAGCGAAGGTCACACTGCATTATTCTTCATCGTGGAGGCGGTAGTTTTAGTATCATCGGATTTTCTTTGAATGTCCTTGAGAGAGGAAATTGGTGGTGGCCAGGAAAATTACTAGTAGTGCACATACGGATATGACTATTATTATTGCACAGCTGAAGATAAATTATATGGTTGGCAGAAATGCAAAAATGTGTATGATTGAAATGTTACACGCACTTATTTGTAAAAACATACGTTGAATGTCGAGGCATATTGTATTTCTCTTTGGTAATTTGTACAGGCAAAGTTAGTTTTAGTAGTTTCATTTTGCTTGAAAAATTGGAACATGTTCTTATTTTATCGTTTTTAAAAGTAACGTTGCACGTACTTTCGATCGATGCTATATACATATATATGATAAAATACACAACTGATTGTAGGTGTACGTGCGTGTCAGCCAGTAAGTTATCTTTTATGCAAATTATTGCTAAAGTTTGAGGAAGCAAATGTCAACCACATGTTTTTTAATTCCATCATCATCACAGCGTGAGCCGTACATATAGACATGCGTGCATGTGAGTAAGGTAAAACTGACCTTCATCTGGGTTTCAACTATCAACTTGACATTTTTAGTAGGGTTTTAAAAGCACTTGAGTTATGTGTTATGTCAATTATTTGGTTTTGACACTTTCTCTTGCCCAATTTTCTTGCCAAAACAACTTCAATGAAATTATATGAGACTTGATGCATTAACCAATAGCATAGAAAATAGAACCGTAATAAACGTAAAATTTGCCAGAATTCGCATCTTCACCTTGATGTGTTTACTGTGTGAAGAAAGTACTTACATAAAAGAAACCCATTAACGTTTCTGTAAAGTCTGCAGCCAATATAAAAGAAAACAGACCGATCTATTTTCATTTTATGAAACTAACTGACAGTCAAAAAGGTATACTTTGTTGAAGCTACAGCACGACAATTTCAATATTGGCATTTCTCAGTGATAATTTACTACCTCATTGCCTTTTCCTAAAAAGTTCATGGTATCCTTTTATCTTGTGATGAAAGTAGAAATTATGATGACGATCAAGGTTAAAGTTTGATTAGCATCAAAAGAACAAAATCAAACGGGAGTTCCAGGCTGCGACAACATCACACAAACCTCTTTTTCAAATACTGTCACGGTTGTTGTTCGACGTGTGGCAAAGCTTGATGATGGCAGTAACGATCTAGACTTGAATTGTATGCAGTAACCATTTGAAAATGGGGGTATGGTACAACAAAGTATAATGAAATAGTAGTATCAAAGCTCAGGAAAATCAAGAGATTTTGTCTCGGTGCTTCCCTTCACACACATGTTAAGAAGAATCGTCGTCTCATTTTATCTCATCGTCAGTGGTAATGGAGGATGACCATTGCCATTGCTTTCTCTTCTATACTCCACTAAATTGTCAAGTTGCTGTAAATCTAGCAGAGTTCATTTTACTTGAGCTTCCTGCACAAAAAGTAAGAGTCCATGTCTTGTCTCTTTCTCTTCTCGTAGAAAACTTCTGAACTACTGCTTATTCGCTCGAGTTGAAGTGTTACTCTGATGATCAACACATTATCCCCGCCACCGCTTCAGTAGCCACAGAGAGCGAGGCCACTCAAGTCATAGCCAACACGTTTACACATTAGCTTGATAACAGCATTCTGTATGTATACAAGATAAGGTGATTTGGGCAATTCAATCTTTTCACTGTGTCTACAAAAAGAAAGGAAGACTAGTGTTGATGGTATGTATGGTGGTGGTGGAGGTGCTGTCGGACAAAAAGGTCCCAATTCATGTGAAATCAACTTTATGATGGTACTTATTCATTCATGCGTACTTGGAGCAAATGTAGGTACCACCAAAACTATAGTATTTTTTGTAGAAAGAGTACTTATCTATTTATGTATAAGGCATACTGAAATAGAACAACCTCATTTTGTTCGTATATGTATTTTACCTTGAGGGTAGTAAACACAGCAAAAAAAGAAGAGTTGTGAGTGAAAAGTACACGGAAGAAATGTATTACCCAGTTGAATGTGAATATCCTTCCTCTTTCATTTTGACTGAGGAGGAAAGACATTGTCGCGAAGTTACAATTCAAATAGAAAAACGACAGATACGTGTATATAAATGGAAATATTTCACTCGTTATCCATGCACACTTCCTACAGCATACACAGTAGACATAGGATTTTGCCTTGAGGACAGGAAACCGTTTTCCGCTCTCTTTCTATTTTTTAGTAAAAAGAAGAGAAAATCTTTCTCTAGATTCAAAAAGTTGGAAGGCAAAAGAATATATAATAAATAAACGGTTTCTTTATACAAAATGAGTCTAGTTGGTTGGATAGCAGTTAGTGCGTTATGATCAGTACACATAATAGCTACAAAGGACGCTAGCTAAGTTTTGAAACTGTAAAATCGGAATTATCTTTTAGAATCTCAGAATAAAATTTTATAAGCCATGCGATCCAAAGATCAAAAGGCTATATCCGTGTACGTAGATATAAGTGCGTCCAAACTATAAAAATTTCAGCTTTAATTCCCTGACGTGTTTTAACACGACAAAATCTTAGTTCAAATCAGATTTACTTGTTAAGATTTACACTATACCTCATGGACATGGACGGACAGATTCCTTTCTGAATCTTGTCAGATTTTTTTTTATCGAGAGCGCGGTTGGTTATGATTTACATGAGTGCACTATCAGAAAGGTAAGTGAAGTAAAAACGATGAAAGCCGTAATGACAAAAAGTCAAAAGATCAAGCAAGCCATTTGTCTGCGCTCCGGGGGATCAAGCTCTTTATTTTCCCGTTTTCGGCATTTTTTTTTCCTTTTCCACCGTCGTCGTTGCCCGCCGACCACACCAAGCAAAGAGTAGCAGTCAAAAATTCTTATAAAATATAGTATACAACATCATTACTAAAAAGGCAAGATTTGACTCCAAAAAAAGAAGTAGATTTTGTTTAATGTTCAGCTATTGCAAACACTAACAAACAACAAAGAGAAAATACATAAAACTTCTTCTGCCAGCCAGCCTGTTGTTGTGTCGTTTTTCTTGTGTCATCCTTCCCTACACAAAGGGAGCCTTTTTTGCCTATTGTGGCCAAAGAGAAACACAAAACGAGCAGCAAACGAGAAATAAGAAGGATGGGAAAAGGAAATAAGTTGTTGGGCACTTCTTTTCCATTTCCTAGTTCTCCACCTCCGCCACCCAAAAACTTTTTACTAGTTACTGACTCACTTGTGTAATATCATTATTATTTGTCTGTGGCAGTATGCGTTGGTGGTGTTATGTTGGTGCGGCGAAAATGTGAAGAACAAGCAAACTTTTGCTTAGGTTGCCTTTTTTGTAATTTGCATGCAATAACTGTTTTCCATGTTTATCATGCTCATCTTTTTATCCATCTTTAGATCTCTTTTCCTTTTACACGTTCCATATGCATACGTTGTCTGCCTGTGTACTCATTTGTATTTTATATCTGTGTGAAATCTGTGAATACATCTTATCTGCAAAATGCAATTTATGCTTTGAGCAACTTACCTACCTCCCAAACAACTAAATTTAGCTTACAGCTAACAAACTATGTTACACAAACTTATGTGCTATTGAATAAGGCGTTATGTGTGACTTATGCTTATTTCCTATTTCTCGCCTGACTTTCTCTTTCTCTTCTCGAGCACAATATATATGGTGATGATGATGACCTTCATGCGTCAAGAGAAAGTTTTGTCATTTTGTGTAACAGACAAAGTTCATCTCACTCCATTTTCTTTCTCTCCTTGCGGCTGTTATGGTTCATGGTTGTGGTAGTCGTTTGTATTTTTGTATAGTTTGTGTATATGATGCATGGTTATGTATTTACTATGCTCATATTTGTTTGTTACGACATAACTATATTTTATAACTCCCATCTTTGCGTAGCTATGTTTATGTTCCTTGCCTTTTTGGAACGCTGAAAGTTACAATACATTTAACATCAGCAGCGGAACGACCGCCGCAAAGCCATTAATACAACCAGGACAGGGAAACTTTCTGCAAGTTAAGCCTACAAAATAAAATCTGACAGTTCAGACAAGCGGGTAGGGCAACAGCACGACAGCCTTTTAAATCTTGTCTGTCCAGGTGTGATCCAATTTTGTATTCGCTTTTTAAACTAAAAAATAAACTACTTGCCTTGTAACTTCAGTCGTTGATGTAGAGTGAATAGACAGATTTTATAAAATAAATACATCAGCTAGTAGATCAACTTAAAAAACTAGCGAAAATGTTTACTTAAAAAGTGCTCAGAGTACAGTTTGTTACTCCCCTGCTTTCTTCATGATTTTTTGTTTACTGTCGAAATTTTTCAAAGGGAAAACTTTTTATGACGATTGGCACACAAGCTGTTTCATCATTCTTGAATGTAAGTTGAAAAAGGTACATTTATCTTTTTTTACACAAACAAAGATCACATTTCGGATATCAAACTGCGATGTTTCCCAACTACGTAATAAATAACTTCAGTAAGTGTATATTGGGATTCATTCTGAGAAATTCGAAAAGGTTGGAACCAAAACAACTATTAAGTTGTGTTGTGAGAAACGAGGAGTGATGGGTTGATGGTTATGCATTAAAAATTATGTACATAATATCTGCTGGCAATTTAAAAATTAACATTCACAATTTCATAACATCCTACAATGTGAATTTACTCTTTATCAATTTAAAATCAGCAAGCAAGTATACGCTGATATGTAAAGATTCAGATAATGAAAATTCTTTTGTAAATTTGTGGTCGAAACAATAGAACACTGAACTTGTTCTCATATTTGAGTTACATACTTGGAAAATAGTCGTTCTGTTTGACCTTTCTTCGAATTGTATTTTGTTGTTATTTAAAAAAGTGTATAACTTGTATAACGTTGGTCACTTTATGGAGAAAATGAAGATTTTTAAAACCAAGAAGATGGAATAGAACTCCATGGATGAACGTTTTTTGTTCTTTTAATGCGATACTTACAGCTTTTGTCATTGCCACTATTAGTGGTCGAGGCGAAATATTTGTAAATTAGAATGTGGTCTTTCTCATAGCTCGTAAATTTTAACTTGAAAATTAAATCATGTCTTAGGCAATTAAGTGGAGAAAGTGGTAGTGAAAACTTGTGGGAAGTCGAAATGGCATATTCTCACAAGTTTTACGAAGTTGAAGGAGAAAACAAGAAAAGGGAACTGAAAGACACGCATATTTCTTGATAATTTAAGCTAAAGTGTTCGTCTGCCTTTGTTACATTTGGTGGGATTCTATTTACCGACTTTTTCTTTGTGTAGCAATTAATAAATTAAACATTATTTTTTCAGTACATTTCGCTGCAAGCTGCACGCACATAACTTATTTATTTGAGAACATAAGCATTACAAACTGCTTCTAAAATATTGTAAATTTTGAATGCATTGTTTTAATAGCAGTGTATGCATTGTTAACTGACCTTTATGCTATTTTAAATATTTTTGTTTAACATTGAACTTACATAAGTTGTAAGATATATAAGTAGTACTTTACGATGTAGCCACTTTCACAGAAACATGCCATCATCTTAATTTGACTATCTCTCAGGTGTCAGTTTACAAAGTCTACAGCAAGAAAAGTTAAAAGCTGACATGAAGACTTCGATTACTGCTCCACTTTCATGGGAGTTAGGTTGAACACGATGGGACTTTATGATACGAAGTTGCTTATAATGATCGTGCTGAGCGCTTTGCTGTAAACCTTAAACTCAATTATCTCAATTACTGGGCTTTCCCTGCTGCTACAACTTATCTATGAACTTCCCAAGCATATAAGGAATTCAATGAGTGTGTAATAAGAGAGTGAACTTCGGGCTGGACTTGGATACTACTAGGCAGCTAGAACTGAAGAATCAGATGGCACTTTTAGCTAAGCTTTTGCAATAATTCTGTTTGTGCATTTTGAAGTCTGTAATAGTTTGAGTGTACAAAAAGTGCATAGTTTGCAGTCACAAAAGTAACCCGTACCCATTTACGAAATATATACGAAATACATGATTTCGTTACAGGATTAATCGTTCGTTCAACAGACTGTGCTTTTAAGGTATCGATAACCGAAAGCAGTTTGAAGTTCGTAACGCCATTTCTCATAGAGAGAATCCCTGTTGAAGTTAATAACATCCTATAATTCCCAATATTGTACTTCACTAAATCTAAATTGTGTGTACTTCGGCTTCATTCACTGTTATTTCGCTCAGAAGTCGGAACTGAGGCTTACATTTATTTAACTTTGTGAAACAAAACCTCGCTCTTAGTTCTCTAGCATAGCTATGCTCAGTAAATAAGATTTTTTTATTTCTCTGCTGGAAACAATTAATTACTTCTCGTCCAGCTTTTTTCTCTTTTTTCTGTCATATTAACAGACAAGTCAATTCAAGCCATGTATGAACAATACATGAAAGTTAATAGAGTAATTTTTATTAATAATAGACTCCAATTTGGTCTTTTTCTCTCTCATATTATAACTTAATTAAATCTTGTACGTGCTTTTGTTCCATTTTCTTCCAAACTTCACAACCAAACATGTAAGTAGTCTATAAGTTTGCATGTATGTATTTCATTTCACGGATTTTGAGAGAACTTAAACCAATTTACCCTCTGCTGCATATCTACAACTGTGAAATAAAGAACCATACTGACAGTTTTGTCTGTCTGTGTGCTTAATAGTGGAACTCATGTGAAAAGACTTATGAAAAATATGTTCAATCATCCGGAGAAAACGTGATGATTCAATGATAAGGACAATCTGCTTCTAGAGAAATGATCACAATTATGTTCGCCTTGATATTTTGTCATTTTTCATAACTGCCTACTCTTTTCAAGAGAATCATGACTCAGAAAGAAGTCACCAAGAAAAGTTTTGTTCTTTGCTTGCGTCTCTACATGTTTCACATTGACTTTATTGTTTTCTTGAGCTTAAAAGGCATGACGAATATAGACTTGTTCTCAAGTTTCATATGTACCCCTTTCGTATTTTTTTGGTTTCGCTTGCACAGATTTATCAGAGTGGCATATGAACATTATGTTTAATGTCAATAAAAGCAAGTTCACTTCTTATTAAATAGTTTTTGTCTCTAAAATGTCAATTTCGTATCATCATATGAAATTGATGATGTGCTCGTCATTTGTGAAGAAAATAATGGTGTATAATGATATGTATGACGCTCGTTTATTCCGTCAATGACACTGGAATCGTGACCTTACAAGATATTTACCAACTTTATGCCTAGTTACATGCATATTTAGTGCTATCATTTAATCAGCTCAACTTTTTTTAGCCTTTTTTCTTTTCGCACGAGTGATGTCAGAATAAGAGAAGAAAAAAGTTTTCAAATTATCAACGCGCACTTGTGAACAAGCTATTTTCTGATTCTTAATATCGCTCTTCCGCCAAGATAAACAGGGGCAATTTTATGCATGCATGGAAGAAAACAGATTTTGTATCTCATCGTCTAGCTGCTTCCTTTTGAAATGTTCAGCACTCTGGAAAAAATCACTTTGACATTTAAAGAAGAAGAAAATCCCATTTTCTAGCTGAAAATGTGCGTCTCATTTTATTTTGACTTTCAATAAAGCGCTTTATTTCAATGTCCACACACTACTTCACGCTGTGTCGGTATAACACATATTTTCGTTTTCCAAGTCATCTTTTGGCAGCGTCCTTGAAATGTGATGGGTTGGTCCGAATTTCGGCAAAAAATAAGTTACATTTATTAAACGAATTTAATAAATCTATGTAACTTCCAATATTATTTATTATAAATGACCCTTCTAGACTCATCATTTTGTTTTTTACGAACATATCATTTTCATCTCATGTTTATGCATGCATCGATTTTTACACGGTCGGAAGTAGTTCGGAAATGCATGAATATATGTAATGTAAATGAAATATCTCTGGAAGATGTGAACGAACATCAAGTCAACGAAAATAAGATGCATCAAGCGAATCAGGTCTATTAAAATAAATCAACTAAAATAGTTAATTGATATGTTAGTTAGTTAAAACGTTGGAAATGCTTTGGACGACGAACTTCTAATTTAGAGCTTCAATTTGATATTTAGTTACAAATAACATTTCTGTGGCCATTTTGTTGAAATAAGAAACGCTGAAAGAAAGAGGAAACCACGTAATTCTAAATAACCAAAAGTATGCTGAAAGCTGAGAGTGAAAATTGCAAGGGATTTATCCGTGCTGTTCACGTCCCCCCATTTTTTGATATATCAGCAATCACTCTCCGATAACCACACATCCATCCAGGCAATTCAGTTAGGATATACATATATGGGAGTTTGAGATAGAAGCATTGATTCCCATATCATCGTATCAAATTCCCTTTTTCACTTTCTTTTTGCGGATTTTTGGTGGTGGCTATATTCTTATTCGACTCTTATTGCTACAGCCTTGATACGAAACATGTACAGATAAAAGAGTCTGGAATAAAGTTGGTCCAGAAACCAAAATCAACATTGTACTGGAACTATGATCAAGTCACATTCCCTGCCCTATCATCACCGTCACATCTTACATTACGACATGTTTACTAATGTAATATGATCACTGCACTGATCTTCTAATGTCTGATGATGGCACAAATGTCTTGCATTGTAATAACACGTGTGCTTTCTCATTTGGAAGAAATTTTCCATCTGCACATCATATCAATACCAAATTGCATCAAAATTATCAGCCACGTCTACAAGGAGATAGTTTACTGAGCGTGTTGTCCATAAAAATATAGATATCAGAGAGATTGAATAGCACAGATTAGATATGTCTATATACGTCTGTGTAGCTTCTGTTTCAAGGAAATATATTCGCACTTTCAATGTTACACATTTTGGCTTTATAAAAAGAGTACAGTAGTGTCAGTGTGCATGAGCTGCACCAATGTCATCATTGATCATAACAAAGTCAGTTTATTTTTTGCACTGGGGCTACGTGAGACATTATAGATGAAAGGCACGATCATGTTTTGATATTTATGATATACAGTTTCACGTGGATGAGAACATGACTCGGTTTAATTTAATGTTGTCCGTCTACCGACTGAGCACTATCAATAAACTAAACTGAATAATAGTAGGTAGGTAACATTACGCAAAGTCTAAATATAAGTATAAAATAATCTTTATGTTCTGTTCATATTTTTGATGCAGTAAACGTTTTTGGCTTACATCGACATTAAGGTAATATGATAAATGCACCCACACAACCATGAAAAAGTTAAATCGTGGTCGTGTTTAAAGCATCAAACTCTACCACCACCACAAGAATAAGAAACAGGAAGTATATCTATAAAACAGAAATATCGATAGGTAGCCAGCCACCTGCTCTTTTTTGCCTTTAGCTAACAATCTTTTACTTCAATGTTCAGGGATTTTATTTTCTTCCTTTTTTCAGAATGCTAATCTGAAAGTCGTGCAACCGACTACACAACAGCAGGAGAACTACATGAAGCATTATTTTCACTTTCTCTTGTTTTTTTTTCATCCTCTGGTTTCCTTACACAGGGGCAAGGCAAGCATCACGTCAGCTGCAGATATGTAGAAGTTTGATAATATAATAATGTGATAGTGATGATATTATGATGATGATGATGGTATGGTACATTTATAGAAGAAGAAGAGAGAAAATGAAGATGAAGGCTGTGTAGGATAGTAATAGTAATGGGTAGACAGCTTATGAATTTCAATCAGACTCGCGAGAAAAAAAATGGTGGAAGAAAAAAAATTCTCGTTGGCTCACTCCTTTTTATCTGGTGAAAGCATTGCATTGTGGCTGACTTGACTTTGGCTTGTTTTAACAGCAGAATATTAGTTGAGTCGAAGTCGAAGCTGAGATGTTGTTGGTGATGATGATGATCATAGAATGTTCATCATCATCGTCATCCTACACATATAAACACGGATAAAACTAGTACATTTCTCTATTACTATGTTCCGCTTTAGTGTAGTGGGGGGATTATCTTGGTTTTATTATTTCCTTTTCGTATAATATGGGTTTACCACAACAATAGAAAATATGGTTTGATATTATAAGGATTGGATAATACAGAGAGATATTTACTGCTTGTAAAGCTAACGTACTGTGAAGGCATCCACAAGATTTTCTCTTACGTAACCAGAAATAATGATCATATTGTTCCCTCGATACCAGGATGTGTTTGGTGAACTGAGCACTGGGGTGCATATGGTCACACATTGCACACTATTTTCTTCGTTGACTGAGTATATAGGGTACAATGGTAGCAGACGCGATGGTGTTGGCGTGGAATGTCAAACACCTGCATACAAAAATATATTATGGTGGTGGCGACTTTCTGTGGCGTGGGCAACTTTCACTTTTTTTGAGAAAGGAAAAAATATTCATTTTAGGAATTCATTCTGCCGTCGCTCACTTTCACTGTATTAATAGCAGAATAAGTTGTGGTAGTACAATGACTTGTGTATAAATGTATTTATACGATAAGCGATGATGATGATAGTACATTGCCAAAAATTATCATAATATCACACCACCACCAACACGCCGTAATAATAGCAGAGAGAGAGCAAGCAAGGGAAAATATAACAAGAAAATTTGAAGAGAGGCAACCAGAAAACATGGGGCTTACTAAACGAAACGTCAGCTGCAAGAATCAAGATGAAATGAATGACAGAATCAATATTAAATGTATAATGATACCAGTACAAAAAAATGTTTAATATATAATCACGTTACGCTGGCTGGTGGTAGTCGGGGAATGGAGAAATGGAATGGATTATTGAAATATTTTTGGCAGGGGATTTTCTAAGAATAAATCTCCATACTTTTTGGCTTTGCTTGTTCTCTGCCTAGCTTTGTGAGAGAAATTTTGGGTTCACAAAATGGGTTATGGTATTTTGAATTCATTGGATGGATTTTGAAAATGGAAAGGGTAATACTACATATTTTCAAAAAAAGGACTTGAATGTACATAAAAAATGTACAAACACTATGAAAAAAGCTCAACTTGTTAGACAGTGTAACAAGCAATATGTCAATCCTCGTGTGTGTATGGCTTGAGAAACTAGTGGATGGATACATTGTCAGATGGATGCTGGATTATTGCCCTAGTAGACCACCAAAAGCAATCAACTTGTTCAATAATGGATTCCCAAGAATCCTCTGTCCTCTTTTCATGCGAAAGTTGAAACTTTTCTTTTTTTCAAGAAAGTGGAAAAAGAAATAAAATAGAAAATTCTGTGCAGTATAATGTACAATGTATAATTATTTATAATCTGTGGCTTTCGTGCTTCATGGGGCAAAAGTATGTAATCCTGCTGTGTCCCAGTATCAAACCAGCCAGAGAGAGATTTTTTCGCACAAATCCGTCTGAGCCAGAACATTTTCAAGATAGAGCTTATAGTGTAATGTCAATTGAACTGTGTGGAATCTACAATCTTGAGTGAATCTTAATACAAGGACGGACGACTTTACAGCAGTTTTTATTAAGTATTACACCCTGTGTTTCTCCATGTTTAATATTATCCTTAAGTTGCTTCATTCTTGTCCTACTGCTTGTACACAACAATGTGTCATGTCAGTCAGTGTCAGCAACAGGAATGTAGTCCAGAGAATATGTTTCGAATGAAAAACTTTTCAATTTAAAAAGGTAGACTTTTAAAGTGATACGTGTATCTTATTTCAGAAAATAATAGGACAAATTTATTCAAAATTGATTTACACTCTTGAATGAGAGAAGTGTGTTACACTCTTAATATTATCCTTTTTGAATATTTCCACTTATTTGGGTCAATTAATCATTATAAAAAATATGAATTTTATACAAATATATTATTTCTCCCGGGAATGAGGTCAAGGCAAGATTCTTTAAAAGCATATTCACTATTCACTGCTTGGAGCAGGTGCGCCTATAATATCCAATTATCATTCTGTTCGTTCTTTTAGCTTTTAATAGTCCATCCCATGATACTACTGATCTGAACTGATTTGCATCACAGACACTAATTTACAATGCTTAGATTTAGTTTCTTTTTATGAAACTGGAGTGGTTGTAACTGTAATTCCAAAAGTTTTAATCGAGATGATATGATACTTCCATATTATGAACAGAACTTTTGTATCATATCTCGGATCTGAAAGTATCTTTATAGCGTTAGCATTACGTGAAATCGCCATTAACCAAATTAGTATTATTATACTTTTATGACACCCTTTTACGATTTTGAGATGAAATGAACAGAACACTTTCGTGTCCACATATACAACTAATAGTCACTTCGACTTGGGGAATGTGTTATACAAAAGAATTTCTTTCAATTCAAAAAATATAAGAATTCTTTTTTATGAAAAGAAGTGAATGTCTTTATATGTAGTAGATGCATGCTTTAATGATTGCCTAAACGAAGCAATCAGGCAGGCGTAACGTTGAATGATTATGTGACTAAAGTGAAAGTTATTCTGATGCTAAATACCTAATTTTATTGTAGACATTTCCATATATTTTATTGCCTTTCACTCCACTCAACCAAATAAATCTCTCTGAGAGTGACATCAATAAAACCATAAATTTTCCATAATGAGCACACGGATTTTATTGCTTCTTTGCACACATACATTCTTAAATATATGCATATCCCTGTCATTACTAAAAAGAAAGAAAAAACGTGAGAAAAAAACTTTCCCATCTACCTTCCAGAGGAAAGCTTGTGATTCAAACTTTTTATTCCTTCAAAACTTGGATTTCGTTTATTGTCCTTATTTTGCTTGGGCTAGAAATAATCAAAAATTTGAAATTAGTGCAGCTCAGAGATTTTCAAGTGATGTAACATTAGTTATGATCACAAGTAACAAATTTTTGGTGTTAAATCTCAATTGGTTTGATGCTACTACATATGTTATTCCCAAAATTAAAGTACCTGATTTTGTATTTAATTCATTTTCTAAATAAGCTGCAATTACTTGCTTTACGCTTGCAATCATTTAATTTTTAATATACTAGTTCTCATTTAAACAAAGAGTAAAATTATCTGTAAAATTGCGCCAGTAAATAATCTTGCCGTATGAGTTTCTACCGTATACTCTATTTAAGGGCAACGAATAACGAGAAAGCCATTTGTCATTCAGACCCAGACATGCTTTCTTATTCTGTCAGACTCTATGTTTACCTGAAACTATTTTTGGGTTGACGTTGGTATTTATTATTTTTTTATTATCGATTCATTTCATGCCATTTATTTGCCAAACGAAACAATACTTATGCATTGCCCTCCTTTCTTTTTTCTGAATGTTATCCATATCCACGAGGTATGCACGTAGACATTTATTCATACGCAAACAGTCATAAATCCCATTCACCTGCTCCTATGCTGCCTTAACTCTGTTATATAATTGATCATCATACCAGCAATGATAATGAAGATACAACACAACACCCTATATAGAACTACAACTACTGACCTCTGATATTTACCTACTTCCAATAGTTCCAATAAAACAATAAAAAGCATGATAAATGCAAATGCACCTCACTTTCCATATAAGAAAAACTAAGCATGCACACATGGCCAAATATATCAGACCAGTAAGAGACTTGTGAACATGGCTAGTGACTGGAGTCTGTTGGTAATGGTCACAAGAGAAAATATTTCTGTTTTTTTACTAATAACCTAGCGGCCACAACTAGAGTAAACCAGTAGTGGCATAACGGATAACTAAGTTACTACGCAGTTCTTCCGTTATTGCCACTGACACATCAAACAAAGCTTCACATACTTTTTTTCTGGATGGCCATGTCTAAATGTGTATATGGAGCGGAGCAAAATGCAGATAATAAGACATCACACAGGACACCGATAATTGTATGCATATTGATTAGATACATTTCGTTGTCGAATTGTAGTCAGAAAAGTAAATATAAAAAAGATGTTATGTTTTTTGGAGCTTCTGCGCGCGTGGTCCTTTAGTAGTTTTCGGTAAAATTATAGTAATGATAGTGATGACGAAACTGTGGGTGGATAGACACTTTTCTTTGGCCGTTTGTTGTCATATGTCAGAAAATGTTAACATGATTACCCGCCACTTTGTGCATCCCCTTTCAAATCAACCAAAGATAAAATGGTACTCAAGAATATTTATTTATTATTTCGGTTTGAAAGTGCAAAGTCGAGCGAGATAGAAAGTTACATAAACTGTGATACAAGCTCAGTATGGTGTTTGACAAGAGGATATCTAATATTTACGGTATCTAAACATTCTATTCGCTTCAATCCTCTAACTCTACTATCATCACAAGAGATAGGTTTGTACAGAAAAATAGAAAATTGGCAGCGAAGAAAAATTGGAGCGATAAAGCAGAGCTAAAGATGGTGCACATATTATACGTGCTTTGAGTGTAACATTCGCAATGGATAAAAGTCCAACTTTTATTCAACAGCACTGCGAAGAACCTGAAGAGACCGATTCACAAAAAAATATCATTTCCTTGAGATTTCTATTGAATAGGAAATTGGTGGTACTGTGAAGTGGAGTTACAAGAAGCTTTGTTGAGTGGAAAGAAAATGATACCTTTTCGCTCTCCTGGTGATGCAATGTCAATCCATATGATTGTCACTCTTCTGACAAATTTCTCTCTGTAGTTCTTGCTGTTAGTGTCTTAAATGTTATATCATTTCTCACTTTTGGGTCACTGTACATTTTACTTGTATATTTGTTTCGAAAGTCTTATCCACGTTGGTTTATATCTGTAAATAAATAAATACACAGCCAAGAATAGGGGGCATGCATAATAATGGACAAAAGAAAAATTTACACGTAACTTGTTATTATCATCATCATTATAGATTATACTTAAAGTTTAGCATCATTCTCGTTCTAGTCATCGCCAATGTCACATTTTTGCATGGCGTTCAATAGTAAGTACTTTTATTGGAATTGGAGGTGTTCCGGAGGAAGCAGTCCAACAAAAGATGTGACCATGAAATGGGCGGAGAGTGGAAAAATGTATAATTATGTAACTGTGCGACTCGCCCTATCATTAATATTTAGCGTTTGTTGATCTAAATGTAGTTCTTACGAAGACGTGGCACAGCACAGGGGTAGTAACAGTGTATCCAATGATTTTTCTATTCCATAGCATATGCTTTCCTTTTTCAATGTAATGATAATAGCACAAAAATAATTCCAGGCAAGAGGAGAAGAGCTCTGCTGAGGTCAATTCAAATGGATTACTGTGGCGTTGTCGAGAGACTGTCTTGTCTGCTATCACATTCAAAATACAGAAGTATACATTCATATGCATTCACAAGATTCCACTTCGTTTTCATGCATGAAAAGTGTGAAAAGAGAGAGAAAGAAGTACATGTCACTAGAAAACACATAAGTGGCAAAAGGAAAAGCAAGAGATTCATGCTGTAGTACAAGTGTGCAAGTTAAAAATAATGCATCCAATTTTACTGAATATGTTTAACGTGCTAGTGGAACTACCCAACCCAGGAAAAAGTACACATGTACACAAAGTCATAAAAATAAAGGGAAAGTGTTATATCGTACCTCTGAGCGTATTTGACACTTTTTTTCTTTTCATTTGGCGAGTATCGCTCAGTATTTTCTCTGCCATTGAAATTCATTCTTGTGAGTGAAATACACAAGAAAAACGGATAGACAACAAGTATTCATGCATGCTATACACAGATTCCAAACCACCACCACTGCCATATATGCACATACGCAGAAAGGAAATAAATCGCACCCCAGAGAATTTTTAGGTGAATGTCAGTTTTCCTTTTGACAATATTACAAAAAAAAATCTCTGAAAAACATTCATAAAAACTAAGCTGCAACTAAAGAATTTACTACACACTATGCAGCAATTTTATGAAAATCTAGTATTCCATTCTATCATTAATTCAGCAAAAGTACAAAACAAGTATCCCTTCAAAATATTCAACGTGAAAATAATTCCACGATTTTAAATCTGGTTCTCTCATAATACAAGTTCAGTGCAGAAATTTAGACACACGAACTAAATGATAAGATGATATGGATATAGCAGGTCAGAGATACGACAATGACACGCCATCACCGCCACTTGAAATGCAGCTGTGTAGTTAGGAAAATCATGCATAATTTTCTTGTTTCCTTTCGAGAAAGGCAGCCGACAAAAAAGTGAAGTGGTATTGGACTCTAGTTTGATTTAGAACTTGAATGTTGTCTGCTTCTTTGCTTGTGTGTTTTGTTGGAAGACTAGTATACTTTTGCAGAACGCGGGTGTAATCATGTAATGGAATAAATAAACTTCTCTGCCAAGACAAGGTCACAACCTAACATGTACAACGACCGTTATAGCCAAAAGGATGATAACATTTGCGCACGTAAACATATATCATAAATGCATGAAGCCTAAGTTGAGTAAATACGTGCAAGTAAAAAACATCCAAGCTTAAGTTTGACTTTGCCTTTGATATACACACACATACACGTATCAAAGATATTTTGCATATATCATCATTACATAGTCATTATATCACCGCTTTAACATACCTACGCAAGGATTTTCTGTAAAGGCCAAGAAGACGGATTTAAAAAGGCTATTTTTAAACGTTATGTAGTACAATATGCAATTTTTATATGAATAATATTTGTTGTTGTGGCTATGAAAAAGTAGCGTATGAAATTTGTAGCTGTTATGTTATCTTTGTTTTTTGTATTAGCTTAAGAATACTATGTACATATTTGTGTATTTTGTATGTAGTTAAATTATGTAGATTTAAGTATATGTAATGAGTAGAAGCTTCCAGACTGCAAGGCTGCGGGAAACGTTGATGCTACGTCGGCCTCGAGTTTGGTGGAGAAGAGAAGCAAGGAGAGAGGAAGAAGAGGAAAGAAGTTTTAGTATGCGTTGAGCTGTCTGAGAGTCAACGTGAAATTGTGCAGAGAAAAAATAAGTTAATTTTCTGTAATTTGTTACGTCATAATGATTTAAAAATAATCACTGTTAAATTGAATTTGCTAGTTATTTCACAATAAAGAACTTTAAACAGTGAATCTTTTCCTTGAATTGGTCAGTTATTTATTAATTTGGCAATTCATTGGAGGTTTAGCTAGTTTAGGGAGTCCGACCATCCGATGTTTTAAATTGCGAAACAGGAAATTAGATAGATTGGATTGTGCAGGATCTGCCGATACCACCGAGAAACTGGTATTCATCATCCAACACCCCCAGAAAGAACATTGGTGCCGAAACCCGGGAACATTGGAGTCGGTTTAATAGTGATTTATAGCAATTTGAAGATTAAAGTGATTATCAGTTATCGACATGGACGGAACTGATAAGAGGACAAGGTCCACCACCACTCGCCTTACTTATACTGCATTGGGGCAGCAAAGCGAGACCAAGGTACCAGCCACGGTGCCTCCCAAGAAGAAGGAGTATCCGGTTCACACCGCCATGGCAGGTGCTAGCTCGGGAAACCTTTGGGGTAATTCCAGTTTGGAGGTCATCAACCAAAGAATAGAAGATGCTCTTCACAGAATCCAAGTTTGTGAAGAAACGCTATCCCGCACACAGCCAATTGCCAGTTTGTACGAGTACAAAGATGAAGACGACATGACGGTGGAGGAGCTTCAAATTTGGGAGGCAACACGACAAGACCACCATAACGCAAAGCATGTTTTGCAGTGCAGCAGAGGTGACCTGAGGGAACTGGAGGAGGCTAAAAGGTACAAATTAGCAGAAGAAACAGAAAAAGCTACTACTTCTGGAGATGTAAAAAATCAGCCAATTACGTCATCGCCACGGTCCAAGAAGGAAGGTTCCACTCATTCATCCGCCAACTCCAGAAGTAAGCAACTTGAACTCGACCTGGAGAAGAAACTCATTCATGTCAATCGAGAGCATGACAAGAAGCAGGTGGAACTCCAGGATGAAATTGAGGAGATTCAAGAGACTCTTGAGGCAGCGGACGACGAAGCTGAAAAGAAGAAACTGCAAAGTGAGTTGGCTAAGGCGGAGCGAAAGCTAAAAAGGCTGGATCGTGACCGTGCAAGTGAAGTGAAGTATCTCAAGGATAAGCATAACGTTGAACAGAAGATTATCCAAGTTGAGGAGGATAACGATTTCCTAAGCTTCAAGGAAGAGGAACAGCAGCCGGGTGGAAATATTGAGAACTGGGAAGGGTTGAAGCCACCGAATGAAGCTTCAACTTTTGTGCGACAGGAAAATGCACCAGCTTCCACGTTCATTCCAAGAGATGATGATCATCGTGACATGCAATTGTTTACACCGGAAGTCCAACGGAGTAGCTATGTAGTTGGTCCAGTGTTCCAGGAAAGGAATCGACCTCACCAACAACTTGGATATGAGAAGGATGATTTAATGATACAGTTGCTTCAAAATCAACTAACCATCATGAAGACCCCAGCACAGCAGAGAGAATGGGATCCGAAGGACCTTCCAAGTTTCAATGGAAAGGCGGAGGATTGGCCAATTTTCAGAAATGAGTTCACCCGAACCACCCCCGCAGGAAAAGTAAATTCCTCGCAAAACGCAATAAGGCTTCGAAAAGCGTTGAAAGGAGCAGCTCGAGATGCGGTGGCAGGTCTCCTCAATGAACCTGGAAATGTGCAAAAGATTATGCACATGCTACAACAAAGGTTTGGAAGGAATGAGCTGGTTATTGATTCACTCATTCAGAAAGCAGAAATGACCAGACCACCTGACGCCAACAAACCTGAAAGTTTTGTCCAGTTTGGAACAACAGTGCTTCATTTAATTGAAACTGTTCGGTCGCTGAAGGAGGACAATTTCTTAAACGATAGGAGCCTGCTTATCAAGTTGGTGGGAAAGCTGCCAGCGATTCACTCTGCTGATTGGATGCGGTGGATAAGGGCCCGACCGATGAAGAAAGAAAACTTGGCGACGTTTGGTGAATGGATGGAGGAGAACATGGATATTATGGTCCGTTTGTCTAAACCCATAATTAAGGAGGAACCTCCACCCAAACAGCGTCCAGTACGGGAGTCGGCCACAATGCATGTGACCAACACTGATGATGATCACCAGCCCAGAGAAAGGGAGAAATGTGCATTTTGTGATAAGATGAATCACAATATTGGCAAGTGCTTCGCCTTCAAGAAAGAGTCAGTTGAAGCAAGGGGAAAGTTTGTTGGGGAACATAAGCTATGCTACGGATGCTTATCTGCGGGACACATGAAGATAGATTGTCCATCAACACAACTTTGTGGAAAGGATGAATGTTCTGCTACTCATCATCCTCTTCTTCATCAGACGAGAAGGCAATGGAAGGACAAGAGATTAACTGCAAAGCCGGATGTGGATTCTAACAAGCCAAGCGGAAGTAACAATTCGGATGGTGTACAGGATAGAGATTCTGGTGTCAACATTGGAGCAATGCAAGCTGTATCCTCAAAGCCATTATCCATTGTGCAGGTGAGGATTAAAGGCCCTAAAGGAGTGAGGAAGGTTTACGCTCTGTTGGATAGTGGAGCAAACAATTCTGCAATTCAGTCAAAATTAGCAGATGAACTTGGCATTGTGGGCGACACCATCACAAACACCACACGAGGGATAGGAGGAATACAAATAGCTCACAAGTGTCAAAGGGTGAGTTTCCAGATAAGTGGAAATTACAAGCAAGCAAAGTTCCATCCCATTGAGGATGCGATTACCATTGCTGACTTGGGGTTATCTCCGTTCACCCAAAAAGCGGAAGAGGCAAAGCAGAAGTGGCCATATTTGAAGAGGGCTAAACTTGACAGTTTTCAAGGGGTACGACCACAAGTCATCATCGGCGAGGACCATCCTTACATAACTGCCCATCGTGAATTGTTGCAGCGGCGAGAAGACGAGCCCATGGCAAAACGTACCTT
>JAQFZG010000280.1:0-39019 GCA_034695465.1 Entomobrya nicoleti | reverse complement strand
TTTTTTTTCTTTGCGTTTTCGTCGCCACGAATTCCCCATAGTTAAGCTGCCATAAACGACGGGAAGTACGTACCCTGGATCCACTGACAAATCTGGGAAAGGTATTTGCGTCTGAAGACAATACAAACGGCTTGGACTTTCTTCAACAAATTTTACATAACTCCCCGAAATTGCAAAAGTTTACTTTCAGCCATGACGATGATGTAATCGTAAACATCAGTTCTATTAGTTTACCAAACATTGTAAAAATGTTGCGTTTGGGTGGCCCCATTACTGAAAACGAAGTGACTCTAGTAACAAATAACCCACTGCCAAAATTAGACACCCTGGATTTGGAAATTGGAATGGAGTCCGAAGTACCTCTAGTCTACAATATTTTGGAACGTTTTGGGCAACAATTGGAAAGTTTAATCATTAGTGTTTTATCACTTGAAGAGGACCAAAGTATTATTCTCAAATTTCCTCTACTGAAAAAATTGACATACTTCAAACTTCAAGGGGGAGATGGCACTTTGATGCCGGAACTGACGACAAATCTAGTTCCAAGTTTAACCCATCTTGTCTTCCAAGAAAAACTTCCGGAATCCAGGTTTTTAGATTGGGTTCAGGGTTCGCGATTGGAAAATGTTAAGAAACTCAAATTTTCACTTATTGAAGATGAGGACAGCTATGACACGATGTCTCCAAGTGTACAAATTATAAAGGAAGTTATCGCTTCATTTCCGAACATTGAGAAGTTAACTTTGAAATACGCATTGAATGACATTAGTAGTCTAAAGTATCTCTTTCAGAATTTACCTTTTCTGAAAAAACTCGATTTGAGTTTAGAACCACAAGACTACGAATACGATGATGACGACGACGACGAAAGTTCGCACCAGGATTACAAATTGGTGTCTACTTTTCTTGGAATTTCGATGGAACTTGCTAAAGCTATAGTTGAGGAAACCGCAAAAAATGTAAACGTTGCTGTTGATAATCCAGAGTCGATTATGAATTTGACAGGTAAAACAAGCACTGTTGGTATTGTTGTTTGGCGTGACATTTTAAATGTAATTTTTATATTTATTATTCCAGAGCTCCACTCCCTTACCCTGCATCTACCACTAGCGTATACATATTTATTGAAAAATGGTAGCAGCTCTGGAATTATTTCTGAGCACGGATTTGACAAAATGCCAAAACTGCAAAAAGTTAAAATTTGGGATGGATGGATAGACAGTATCATACTGTTAACAAAATAAAGTGTATTTGAAAGTAAAATCTTAATGAGTTTTCCTACTGTTCTACACTTTTAGAAAATAAAATAAAATTGTATCTTGTTTTTGTAGGTACAAAAATGTATTAAAAGCTGGGATGAAGATCATCCGTGTCTCTGCTGACTGATGCCTATAAACCGGAAAATAAAAGCTTTATCTATCTATCTGTATTCTACCATAATTCTAACGTGAAACAATATTTAATTCATTATTACTAATAGTATTGAGGTGTGTGGATTTTTTGTTTCATTTAATTGATTTTTCGAAATTTGGGTTTCACAAGTGTACCTATTAATAATATTTACAATAATGTATTATACATCAACATTTTTTTCTCAAGAGGTTTGTCAACATAACTTCCAAAAATGATAATTTAAAACCAAAAGTTACCTAGTAAAGTCTAATTTATTTTAATGCCTTTTAAACCAAATTGGTAACAAAATTTTACCAAAATAATCTTTTAACTGTGAACTGTGAGAAAAAATCACAAAAAATTGAAACTCACTTTGAAAACTTTAGCATCTAATAATCTTAAGTAATAACGACAAATACAAAATTGAAATTGAAAGACTAACGGACGAAAACAATTCTAGCTTTGCAAATAAAAAATATCGACAACACCAAAATATTGTGTGATAATAATAGCAAGTTTTTTTATGCACCACTGATTTCACATTGAAACTGAAATATTAGTTTGGTCGTTATTCATTAAAAGTACATCAAGTTGAAATGTTAAACAGTTAATAAGTATTCAAGATTAGCCACTTTCAATTTGAAATCGAATGCATAATCTCAAAAATGACAATATTTCATACACGTCCCCTATTCATATTTCATGTTTTAACTTGAGTAAACAAAGCAGTGCCAAACGTTATTATCATAGAGTGCAACCTGTTATTACAACTTTGCGGGCAACTGGTTTCATTCCTTTTTTCTCAAGTCAACAACCACCTGATTATCAAGAAGCTTAATATCATTTTTTATTTATTATAACTATTTGTGTTGATGAGTTGTTGTGTTACTTGTTTATAACAAAGCAATAAAGAAGACAAAGCTTCCGCTCTGAGTTAACTGCAGGTATTTACAAACAAAAAATTACTTGAAATTCAAGATGTCAATTTATAGTTTGTTTCTCTTTTCTTTTCCATTTAAGCATTTGACACGCATGTCAATTTTGTCATAGTTTGTTATTATTTACTTACCATATCATTTATTTAAAAGCAGTCCCAATTAGTGGATAGTAAATATTTACATTTATTTAAGCGTCATAGAAATATTTCGAATAATATTGCTATCAAATTAAAACATAAATTGGTGTCGATTCGTTGAACATGTTTAAACAATAAAGTCTTAACACTTGTCCCATTCGATTTAGTTTTAAACTCATCAAAATCAATGAATTTGTTTTGATGCCACATAAAGTTGACAACAATAAGTTAATGATTTTTATTTTGCGCAATCATTAAATATATTCCAGAGAGGTTGAACGTTTTCATTATGGAGCAAAGGAAAAGGATTGATGAGGATTCAGTAGAAAAAGGAGAATCAAGTTCAATGAAGCTTACAACAGAATCACTGGAACAAATGCAAAGTGTAAACTCAGTCTTTAATAATCCATTGGTAAGGTTAAATTTGATTTTTTTGCACTACCAAAAAGAAAAAAAAATGCTCACTGCAAATATAAATTTTTTGTACAGTTAATGGACAAAATTGTAAATTACACAATTTACTCATCCAATGGGAAAAAACTCAGTAAACAGGAGATTCTAACAATACGACTAGTAAACAAAAGCTTTCTCCAGTCTGCATCCCGCACACTAAAAAAATCCGGTGATTGGATGTTCCGATTGGAAATTGGCGGCCCATTTGGAGCAATGACTGTAAACAAAGAGATTCTTAACAAGACCAAAGGAATCATTTTGGACACGTTTGTATCAGTTTTCTCCAAGACATCTGCTTCCATGGATTCTATACTTCCAATACAATTTGAAATCGAGCAATACTACCTAACAGAAGAAAACAGTAAAAATTTGACAAACCTGTTTGAACATTGTGGTCACACTATATCCACATTACGTGTGAAATATCCCCTTGATGGTGGTTCCCTAAACTTAAAGTGTAACGATTTAAGTCTTCCAATTCTTCAAACTTTAAAGTTTAGTTTTGAAAATTGGAAGGATGGTCCACATACAAATCAAGACAAGGCCCCAGTTTCTCAAAATCATACAAATGGCTTGGCTTTTCTTCAAGAAATTTTACAAAACTCAAAGAATCTTCAACATTTTATTTATAGAAATTACGATGCATCAACCATAAATACTAGTTGTATTCGTTTGCCAACAACAATACAAAAGCTGGAATTATGCAGCCCTTTACCCAAAAACGAGTTGACTCTTTTAACAAATAACCAACTGCCAAAGCTGAACACACTAGAGTGGAAGATTGGAAGATTCGAGGAGGAGCCTCTGATACACAAGATTTTGGAACGTTTTGGGAAACAGCTAACAAAATTAGTCATGCATTTTATGCCCGGTTTTAATGAAGATGACGAGGAGGAAGAAGAACGGCGTTTTTGTATCAAGTTTCCATTAATGGAAAAGTTGAAATATTTGAAAGTTTCCGGTGAAGATTTTGATTTGTCCCCAGAACTGCGACGAGACGTTTGGCCCAAATTAGTTCCAAATTTAACTCAACTTATTATTGAAGAGCTTACGGAACCCATGTTTTTCGATTGGGTTCAAGGCTCACAATTTGAGAATGTCGAGAAACTTGAAATATCAATTTCCTATTATGAACAACACTGTCAATGTACTGTGTCCCCTAAAGTACAAATTGTACAAGAAATAATCACTTCCTTTCCAAATATACAAAAGTTGAGCTTAGGGTTTTCATTGGATGAAACTAGTGGTCTGAAGTATCTCTTTCAGAATTTAACTTGTCTGAAAAAACTTGATTTGGGCTTTGACTTTGATGGACTCGAACATGAGACATTGGGCTACAAATTGGTTTCTCTTTTTCTGGGAATTTCTTTGGAACAGGCTACAGTTATAGTAGATGATACAACGGAAAATGTGGCAATTGAAGTTGATAATTCAAGTTCCATTATGAATTTGACAGGTTAATAAATAATTGTAATATATATACACATATATATATATTACAAGCTTACTAATTGCTATAATTGCTTCGTTTTCATGATTTTGTACACAGAACTCAATTCACTTACTCTCTGCTCACCGGACGTACATTCGCAAATAAATAAATTTTTTCATTGTTTGCAACTTATTTCAAGGTTTGGATTAAGTAAAATGCCAAAATTAGTAAAAACTAAGTTCTTGGGGGGATTTAAGGTAGGGTATTATTACTCATATTTTCTGTGATGTAAATCATTGGTTATAATTATGTCAAAAATAATTTATTATTTTTTTACAATTATTTAGCCCAGAGAACTTTACTCTTTAACTGGTCGGTATTATCATCGGTATAACCATTCCAACGAGGACCTTTGCTTTTAGATTTTTTCAGTTTAACTATAATTCAAAAAAGACGAACTTTTGTTAAAATTTAAGGTATCTTTATGAAATATGAATAAATGAATGTACTCAATTTAAAACGGTTTATGGTGCTAAAAGTTAAAAATATGTTAATGTTTTTAATGTAATAGGATACAATGATTTATAATCAGTTTAAGATGTTGGACACTTTTTCCTTATGAATATTGGGAATTTTTATGATTCAATCATTTATTGTTATAAATTATGATGTACTTTAAAAAAAAGAATCGTGACGACTTATGTGCCAAAAATGATATGCATCCATTTTAAATTTTAAAAGGTCTTCCATAAATCTTCCAGTTTGAAATTTAGTTTAAATATTGTTAATTTGTATAAAACTTACTGGTATTGAATATAAAATAGTACTTATGTTATTTAAGTTGGAATATCATTTTCGATAACAATAGTACAAATAATAATTAGGAGTTCAAAGTTTTGATTGTAATATTAATATTACGCCAATATCGAATATAATACAGAAACAATTTGACGTTACAAAAGTCTGGTTCCTCTTGCTTTAATATGCCAAATTAATGAAAACAAAAGAAGTGCAATACTGAAATAAACATTAACCTGTGAAATGTACACTCCATGACAGAGGACATAGTTTTAATATACTTTTACAAGTAATTTGGAAATCGAAACGTGTTTTATACAAAATCTTGGTGGTTAATTTCTATAGTTATTATTATTGATTTATTTGTAATTTACCGTTGGCCTTTGAAGTGATCATCTCAAAACAAGATATATGTTTACATTAGGTAACAAAATGTATTAACGGTATGGGAAGATTGCATTTAAAAGTGCACAATGAACAAAATTATTGGGAAGCTGAATTTAAGACAAAGTGTTGGTAAAAACTAGAAAATATATGTAGCGTTGAATGAAAAAATATGAAAATAACTCAAAATTGGGATTTCATAATCTAGATTTTTTTATTAATGTTCAAGGATATAATTTGTTTTATATTGCTTATGCCAGTGTAATATCTGCTATGTAGAAATTCTATTTGAATCTTAGCACATATTTTGTTTGATGTGTTATGTTGAGAGCCAGTTCTCTGAACCTTTGTATAATGTTGGCCTTGAACTTTGATGTCTAGAGATATATTTATGCAATTTTGTAAAACCATTTAAAACTTACGTAAGGTAAATTAAACTTTTACTTAAATTGCACACATTAGATAAGTAGGTTGGGTGGATAATTTAATGAAAATGAATTTTTTTAAATGGTTGATTTAAGTTTTGTGTCATCATTTAGGTTTTAGTTGAAGTTTAAGTGTAAATTATGTTTTTCTTATTCGACTTTTAAATAATTCAAATACTGAGAATACTTTTCAAATGTAGTAAATATCTTACACTTTATGACACAAGTTTGATCACATCAATTTAATTTTTATTATCTATCACAAAAACTTTAATCTTGACATTATTTACAACTTTTTACTAAAAAATTGCGTCGTATAAATTACTTATTACGCGAAACCAGTACAATTTTTGTTGAACAGATTTCCTTCTTCATTCAAAATATTATGTGAAAAAATCGAATTGAAAAAAAACACTAAAAATTTAATAAATACAATAATTGACTGACATAAAAGTCATATCGTCAGAATTGATAAAATATTGAATTTTGACATTCGGTTAGGTTTTGTTTAGTACATTTGTACTAAAAACGGTTGACACTGTGCTGTTATGTATGTTTATACAGGTTATGTTAGTTTCCGTTCAGAAAAAATACACTTCACATTGCGACAGCGATTACAATTATAAATCTTGATGAGCTTTATAATGCTCAATTATAATTTGTTTGTAAATAATTTTTTGTCTTTAAAAATAAAATAAATGCATTAATTTTTTCAACAAGAACAATTTTATTGGAATACATCATTTTCGTCAAACCACTTTTCCTTTAATATTTATATTTAGAATATTTAGCATTTAGAAAATTTAATTCGAACACCTTTTTATGCTACGCAATGCGCGTTAAAATGTTAAAGAATTATTTAAACAAGCAAATAAATATTTAAGATTATAGCCACTTCGAATTTTTGATAAAATGCAATTCTCAAATGATATTAATACACACATGTGATCTACTCTGGGCAGAAACGAAAACTATTTTTTACAATTTATGTGAATACAAGTTTTAGACTTGTGTAACAAAGGAGTACAAAACGTTATTGCCATAGAGTGCAGTCAATATTGACAAGTATGCAGGCAACAGGTTTCTTTTTGTATTCTCTTTTCTCAAATCAACAAAACCACCTGACGATCCACAACCTCAATATTCAATTATATATAACTGAAACATATGTCGTGTTGCGTTAGTGATTGAATTACAAAAAAGACCATTGTAATAATTTAACTGCAAGTAATTACAAAAATAAAATATTTGAAATTCATTATTTCACTTTGAAGTTTTGTTTGTTTTTCTTCCCTTTTTAATCCATTCAGACGTAATCATGTCATTACTAAAATAATAATTATTACTATATACATATCACTTATTGAGACTGGTTCAAATTTAAAGATACATTGATTATTATATTCAAATATTTGAGCTTCATAGAAACAAGTTCCAGTTTATTTTTTGTGTATTTATTCTATATATTCCAGAGACGTGTGTCCTTTTTCATTATGGAACGAAAGAAAATGAGCGATTCTATAGAAAATGGGGAATCCAGTTTAACAAAGCTTACAAGAGAATCAGAAAAACGAATGGAAAGTGTAAACTCCGTCTTTAATATTCCATTGGTATGATTAAATTACATTGATTTTTTTGCGCTACCAAAAATATGTACAAAGAGACCTAACGCATTATGTTTTTGTAACTTTTTATCACCACAGTTGATGGACAAGATTGTAAAGTACACGATTTACTCACCCAATGGAAAAAAACCAAATAAACAGAACATTATTGCAGTACGACTTGTTAATAAACTCTTTCTCCAGTCTGCGTCCCGCACATTAAAAAAATCTGGTGATTGGATGGTCAGACTGATAATTGGCGGCCTACATGGAGCAACTACTCTAAACCGAGTGATTTTTGACAAATACAAATTAAACGTTTTGAACCAGTTTTTTTCAGTTTTCTGCAACATATTTACTTCCATCGATTCTATTCTTCCAATACATTTGGAAATTGAGAAAGAAAACCAACTAAAAGAACACAGTACAAAGTTGAACGACTTCTTTGACCGTTGTAGTCACACTATATCTTCATTACATGTGACATATCCCCTTGATGGTGGTTCAATGAACTTGACCATCACAAACTTGAACTTACCAAATCTTCAAAGTTTCTACCTCCGTTTTACAACTTGGAAAGATCCAACCACAAATGAAAGCCAGGCACTTGTCTCTCAAAATAACACAAATGGCTTGGCTTTTCTTCAAGAAATTCTACAAAATACCAAAAATCTACAACACTTGACTTTGATAAATGACGATTGGGAAACAATAAATTTTAGTTGTATTCGTTTACCAACAACAATTAAAAGGCTCGAGTTAGGTAGCCCTTTAACCGGAAATGAGTTGACTCTTTTGACATATAACCCACTGCCAAAGCTAAACACACTAGAGTGGTTTATGGGAAGATACGAGGAAGAGGTTTTGATGAACAAGTTTTTGGAACGTTTTGGAAAACAGCTAACAAAATTGGTTATGAGTTTTATGTCAAGTTTTAAAGAAGACGAAGAGGAGGAAATAGAACAGCGTTTTTGTATAAAGTTGCCTTTAATGGAAAAGTTGAAATACTTGAGAGTTTCTGGTGACGATTTTGAATTGTCTCCAGAACTAAGACGAGATATTTGGCCCAAATTAGTTCCAAATTTAACTCAACTTATTTTTCTTGAGCTTACAGAAGCCATGCTTTTAGATTGGGTTCATGGCTCCCAATTTGATAATGTCGAGAAACTTAAATTCTCAATTTTCCATATTGAACAACCTTTCCAAAAGACTTTGTCCCCTAAAGTAGAAATCCTACAACAAGTAATCACTTCCTTTCCAAATATACAGAAATTGAGCTTAAAGTTTTTATTGGATGAAACCAGTGGTCTAAAGTTTATCTTTCGGAATTTGACTTGTCTGAAAAAACTTCGATTGGACTTTGAGTTTCAGGGACTCAAGCGTGAGACATTAGGCTACAAATTTGTTTCTCTTTTTCTTGGAATTTCTTTGGAACTGGCTACTGCAATAGTCGATAAAACTGAGCAAAATGTAACAATTGCGGTTGATAATCCGGATTCCATAATGAATTTAATAGGTTAATAAATGATGAAAATTTGTATTATGTACAAATATACATACCCGTATAATAACTAAATATTATAATTTCTATAAATTTCTTTATTTTTGTGATTTTAAACACAGAACTCAACTCCCTTACTCTCTGGGCACCGATAATGTACAAAGATTTGGAGAGTACTGAAGATGTTCTTTGCTCTCGAGTTATTTCCACATTCGGACTAAATAAAATGCCAAAATTAGTAAAAACTAAGTTTTTGGAGGGATTTCAGGTAGTTTATTAATTATTATTCATAATTTCTGTGGTAGAATAAGTCATGATTTATAATTAAGATGTGAAATTTATTAGATTCTTATTTTTTTGCCTTTTTAGCCCATTCAACCTGACCCTTTAGCTGGTCTTTATGACAATTAAGTCGTTTTTACAAGAACGTTTTTTTAAAAAGTTAATTTGGATAATTTTTTAGATTAAAAAAAATCCTAAAAAATTTATTGTTGATAAAATTAAAATAGAAATGAAATCATGGACTCAATGGGAAATGATTACTGAATTTAGTTTAATGATAAACAGTAATGTGTAACCGGTTTACGTTATTTCACACTTTTTGTTAAGATAACTATTAATTTTAATTCTTGAATCATTTATTGTTATAAATGTTGATGTAATTCTTAAATAGTTAATTTTTGAAGACTAATATGCCAAAAATGATATGCATTCCTTTTACAATTTAGGCAGTAATTTGTATAAATCCTTCTTGTAGAAATTTGGGTTTACTTTAATAAATTTATATTAACTTATACTTGTATTTGATATAAAATAAGTCGTAGACATGTGACTAAAGTTTGGATGACATTTTTGCTAACCATATTGCAAATAATAATTGCAGTTCAAGGCTTTTATAATGTTTAATTATAGTTTTATGCCAATATTGAATATCGAATATAAAAACCGAAAACATTATTTATAATCGTGAAGTCTGACTTTAACTGCTTTAATGTGCCAAATTAATGAATACAATATAAAATGCAATACATAAATAATTATTAGTGTGTGAACCGTGCATTTCACTACTGAGTAAATTTCATAGTCTATTTGTACAGGCAATTTGAAGATTAAGATGAGCTTTTAGACAAATTATTGTTGCCAATTTTGTATAATAATTATTTTTGTATGATGTTGTTGGGTAGTGTTGATGGATGATGTTTATCGAATAGCCTTAAAACCAACAATAAATAGAATAAGCAAGTACTTTTTAACAATTCGTTTTCGTAATTACAAACTACAACTTATTAATGATATATTTTTGTTTTGGTGATTTGATATTTAAGATTATTTTGTAATTTATCGTATGTTTTTCAAATCATCATCTAAAAACCGGATCTTAAATTAGCCAACGAAATGTAGTAATGTCATCTATACATTGCAAGATAGATTAAACGTGATTTCACCAGAATCATATCCGACCTTGTAGATTTGCATTTAAAACCTGCAAAATGAAATAGATGTATTGGGAAGTAGAACGTTACAAATTTAAGTAAAAATAGGAAAATATATGTTATGTTAAATGATAGCATTAAAAAAATACTGCCATTTTATTGAAATTTGTTATGTAATATTGATAACTTGTTCGCCATTTTCATTTGTGGTGTTCGGTTTATACGTCAAAACTTATTCGCATCTGTGTAACGGATTAAAAAAACCAGAGATTTTTATTGTTGTTCGAGAGTATGATTTTTTTGATGTTACTAATATGCCAAAATGAAATATGTTGTAAAAATGGGTTGAAACTACATATTGTTCTAAGCGCGGTTTTTCTCAAATATGCATTTAGGTAGATATTTTGTTTTATAAATGGTTTTGAGAACATTTTTACAGATGTGTACCATGTTAGACTTTAATGTTGACGTGTAGAAATTTATTTTTGCAAGTATAAAAAAATATATTTAACACTTTTGGTATCTTTTTCTTATTTGACTTTTAAACAATTGAAGTAATAATTATATTTCTTACACGCTATGACGTAATTTGGATCATAACAGTAAAATAAAACCTATCACACACAATCAATTTAATGTTGAAAATATTATAACATATTTGTACTAACAAAATGCATGGTATAATAAATTAATTGGTACAAAAAACAAGTACAATTTTTGTTAAACTGGTTTCTTGCTTTAATAAACTGTTAAGTACTTACTCTGAAAATTTAAATTTAAGAGTTTGTAATTTGTTATTTAAAAGAACACATATTTCATTATTTAACTCTTACACATTTATTAATCGAATTCACATTATTTTCAATCCGTAATATGCTGATTTGCATGAATTAGAATGTGTATGTTTTAAAGTCCTTATAACTTTGATTATATTTTCATTTCATGATATTATTATTAGGCAGTTAATAAATAACATTCCACTTTACAATCTCGTGTAATTTTCATCATTATATTCAAGTTTTATAACGCATAATAGACTGACTGAAAAATGTTTTAACAAACTGTAAGTTACAAGATCAAAGCCACTTGCAATTTTAATAGAATGCATAATTTCAGAATGACAGTATTTTATACGCGTCACCTTTCTCTGGGCTCTAAAAAAGAATGTCTGGCAGCTCATCTAAGCATATCTTTTAACTTGAGTAAACAAAGCAGTGCCAAACGTTATTGTCATAGAGTGCAGTCTGTAATTACAGCTTTGCGGGCAACTGTTTTCCTTTCTTTTTCCTTTTTTCTCAATTCAACAACCACCTGATGCTCCACAAGCTTAATATTATTACTTTTTATATACTAAATCCTTTTTGTGTTGATATGTTCTTGTGTTACTGATTGATAACAAAGCAATAACGAAGACAAAGCTGTTGCTCTGAGTTAACTGCAGGTAATAAAAAAACTTCAAAATCAATGTATTTGTTTTGATGCCACATAAAGTTCACAACAATAAGTTAATGATTTTTATTTTGCATAATCATTAAATATATTCCAGATAGGTTGACCTTTATTCATTATGGAGCGAAAGAAAAGGATTGATGATGATTCTGTAGAAAATAAAGAATCCAGTTCAACAAAGCTTACAAGAAAATCAGAGGAACAAATGGAAAGTGTAAACTCAGTCTTTAATAATCCATTGGTAAGAATATTAAATTTGATTTTTTTTCTGCGCTACCGACAGTACATATTTTATTTTTTGTACAGTTAATGGACAAAATTCTAAATTACACAATTTACTCATCCAATGGGAAAAAAGTGAATAAACAGGATATTCTATCATTACGACTAGTAAACAAACCCTCTCTCCAGTCGGCATCCCGCACAATGAAAAAATCTGTTGATTGGATGTTCCGATTGGTAATTGGTGGCCCATTCGGAGCAATGACTATAACCAAAGGGATTCGTAACAAGACCAAAGGAATTATTTTGGACCATTTTGTATCTGTTTTCTCCAAGACATCTGTTTCCATGGATTCTATACTTCCAGTACAATTAGAAATCGAGCAATATTACCTAACAGAAGAAAACAGTAAAAATTTGACAAACTTGTTTGAACATTGTGGTCACACTGTATCCATATTACGTGTGAAATATCCCTTAATGGTGGTTCCCTAAACTTAAAGTGTAACAATTTAGATCTTCCAATTCTTCAAACTTTAAAGTTTCGTTTTGAAAATTGGAAGGATGGTCCCCAAACAAATCAAAACAAGGCCCCTCTTTCTCAAAATCATACAAATGGCTTGGCTTTTCTTCAACAAATTCTACAATATTCCAACAATCTTCAACATTTTATTTTTAGAAATTACCATTCATCAACCATAAATACTAGTTGTATTCGTTTACCTACAACAATTCAAAAGCTGGAATTATGCAGCCCTTTAACCGAAAATGAATTTACTCTTTTAACAAGCAACCCACTGCCAAAGCTAAACACACTAGAGTGGGATATTGGAAGATACGAGGAGGAACCTCTGATGCACAAGATTTTGGAACGTTTTGGGAAACAGCTAACAAAATTGGTTATGAGTTTTATGTCAAGTTATAGGGATGGAGAAGAATGTCATTTTTGTGTCAAGTTGCCTTTAATGGAAAAGTTGAAATATTTGAGAGTTTCCGGTGAAGATTTTGATTTGTCCCCAGAGCTGAGAGGACGTGTTTGGCCTAAACTAGTTCCAAAATTAACTCAACTGGTTTTTGATAGGCTTACAAAACCCATGTTTTTAGATTGGGTTCATGGCTCACAGTTTGATAATGTCGAGAAACTTAAATTCTCGCTTTACTATATTGAACGACAGTACCAATATACTTTGTCCCCTAAAGTACAAATCGTACAAGAAATAATCACTTCATTTCCAAATATACAGAAGTTGAGCTTAAAGTTTTCATTGGATGAAACCAGTGGTCTAAAGTTTATCTTTCGGAATTTAACTTGTCTGAAAAAACTTCGTTTGGACTTTGAGTTTTATGGACTTGAGCGTAAAACATTGGGCTACAAATTGGTTTCTCTTTTTCTTGGAATTTCTTTGGAACAGGCTACTGCCATTGTTGATAAAACTGAGGAAAATGTAGTCATTCCAGCTGATAACCCAGATTCCATTATGAATTTATCAGGTGAGTATACAATTGTATATAATAATTACTCTAATTAAATAATTAAAATAAATTGTAATTATTTTAATTTCTTTAATATATGATTTTAAACACAGAACTTAATTCACTTACTCTCTGTGCACCGGAAGTAAGTCATCCAGAAAGAAATAAATTTGTTCTTTGCTCCCAAATTATTTTAAAGTTTGGATTAAATAAAATGTCAAAATTAGTAAAAACTAAGTTCTTAGGAGGATTTAAGGTAGGTCGTTATTCATATTTATTTTCAATGGTAATGTAAACCATGTATAATATATTTATATAAAAAATAATAATTTATTGCTACATTTTTTACAATTATTTAGCCCACCGGAACCAGCCCGGAGAACTTTACTCTGTAACTGGTCCATATGATCAGTAAATCATTTTAACGAGGATCTTTTTTCCTGGATTTTTTCAGCTTAAAAATAATTCTCAAAAAACTAACTGTTGTTAAAATTTAAGGTATATTGATGAAGTATAAATTAATGAATGTACTCATTTTAAAACGGGTTATGGTTTGTTTTGATATCATTCTTGATAACAATAATGCAAATAATGCTTCTCCTTCCAGAATTTTACAGCAATACTACTTTTACGCGAATATCAAATATAAATATAGAAAATATTCGATAGTCATTTCCAATGAGTGCCAAATTAAGGTAGACATTATAAAATAGAATACCAAAAAAATATCAACTTTTATAATGTGCATTCCATGACATAGTATAATCTTTAGTCTAATTGTGCAGGTAATTAGAAACTTAAAATGAGCTTTAAACCGAATCTTGGTGCCAATTTTATACTATTTAGTAAAAGTGTAAATTTAACTATATTAAAGTATGTATGTTTGAATTTATGTTTTTGATGTTATATGCCTATTTAGAAATGCTGTTTAAACCTTGACTACTCAATATGATTATTTTATTTGTGCATAGAGTAGTGATGTTTGAGGTGCTGGGTTGAAAATCAACTTTATTTGTGAAATCTTTCATCGTTTAATTTGGTTTAAGTGAAAAAAATTGATGTACTTTTGTTTTATTAAGTTGGTCCTAAGATGTTATTTTTTAAAATTAGGTTTTGTAAACGTTTTTTTGTGATTTGTATCAGAAAAGATTTTTATAACATGTAATTTTTGTCGTCATTCAAATTATACTGCTGTATTATCCAATTAGCTTTAGGATCTACGTGTGCAAATTTATGTACAGCAATATTTCAGTGAAAGCACAACAGATGGTTTTTATGACTTTAACTGACAAAAATCACGTGTAATTTGTATTATGATAGAATATAATTATAAAACTCAACATTAAGAGTAGCTGATGGAATTAACGGTTGTTGTTAGAATCTAAATGTGTAATATATTTTTTAGGTATCATTATTTTTTTGAAACAGACAGAAAGTTATAGACAATAGCGTGGTGGTAATGCTCAAAATAATATGTTTAGGTGATGATTTAATATATGTTGCCACATGGATTTAAAAAGTGAGTTGAGAATTTATCTTTGTCTTTGCACCTTTTTTGCATTTTTAATAAAGTTTAAATCAAGGGAAAATTTCTCTAATTAACGCATTTTAACATTAATACACTGAATTATAGATGCATTCGTATGTAATAGCAACTTGATGTGCATTAATTAGTTTTGCCCCATTTTTATAAGATAGAGATAGATGATATCCCATTTACAAAAAGGGGAAAATACCCAAACGAAATGTAACAAGTCACATTAGTGGAGCTTCTGTCGCACGCTACATTATAAATATCCTACCGTGCAAATAACCATAACAATCGAATTAGTTCCTAAAGAATTCTCAACACTTCCTCTGAAGATTTCATATTTAAAGAAAAATTATAAAACAAAGTCGAAACTATTACACATTTGATAACAAATCATAATTTAGTTTTTAAAAGTAATTTGAATATATATTTTAATGATAAAGGAAGAGTTTTTTTCTCATTTCCGGTAAATTTTAAATTTGATTAGTTTTAATATACATATCATTAAACCGTTATATGTTTAATTATAAGAATAGGAAGAAGTCGTGACTGAAAATATGATGTATAAAAACAAACAGCCAGAGAATTTTGTATCACAGTCCATTTCTAACCTCTGTCGTTGCACAGCAGGGAGCCTAGATTTTTTATCTGTGTCAGTTGCAGTTATTTTCACGAAAAATGGGAATTCTGAGCTTTTGATTTTTTATGAATGTTGTTTATTAGCGTTTGCCATATATTTTTACTTTGTTTCCGTTAAAAGCAGTCAATTTACAGAATGTTTTCTCAAAAACAGGTAAAATATATTTTTTAAATATGTTCAAACATTTGTGATAAATATTAAAGGATTATTTTTGACCTATAGTTTACTTCTTTTTTTAGCATTTGATTGTCTATACCACACTTGCTATTCTACTAGTCGCTGTAATCATCCCATTGGAATGTGATACATTCATAATGAAAAAGTTGAAAAAGATGTTTAGGAAAAAGAGGCATGGAGGTTGGCATGGTGGTGGTTGGGGATGGGATCCAATTGTGGATATAGGTGAAATACAAACTGGTGATGGATGGGATAATCATCAAGATGGTTGGGAACCTCCTCAAGGTTGGGGCTGGGATGGTGGGGAGAAAAAACCGGCGAAAAAAGAAAAGGGTTGGGGTGAACCAGTGGAAGAAAAGGAGAAACCGAAAGGTTGGGGTGAGCCTGAAGAAAAGGAGAAACCTTCAGGGGAAGAAATTATGTGGATTTGGGGTGGGGAAGAGAATGCGGGGGAGGAAGTAGTAATGCCTGAGAAAATGAAGGAGGAAGTGAAGGAAGGCTGGGGTATGCCAGAAGAGGAAATGGAAGAGGAAAAAAGTAAAGGAGGAAAAGTGATTGTTATAAAACTTGTGAAGAATAAAGGTAAGCAATTAAATATTTTTTAATGTTGTCAAATATTCATCTTATGAACATTTGTGTGAATGAGCAGAATAAATAGATGTATATAAATCGCATGTATTTATACCTGCGTGTTAGCGTGGGCGAGTAATCGATTAAGGCAGAACGTCACGCTAAATTTGAGTTAATGGTATAAGGCGAAATGTGATGATATTTTTTATGGTTGAGTGATGCTGAAATGAAAATGAGTTCACTTATTATGTGCTTATGTATTTATCACTTATAATACAGTATATTAATTTTTTGTGCTTTTTTTCACACAGGTCCTCCCCCTAAAAAGAAAGGTAATGAAGATAAAGATGAAATATATATTTTTAGTACAGATTTGCTGAGAAATTATTTCACATGCTAAAATACAATTTTATTTTTTTAATAGGATGGAAGAAACGGAAGCCACCGCCAAGAAAAAAGAAAGGTTGGGGCTGGGGAAGAGGTCGCTAGAATTAATTAAGAAATTTAGGATTTTTTGTTGAATATTTTCAATGATAAATTGATGTATTTGTTGTTAATGTATATTAGAGAGTTGAGGTATTATAAAAAATCGTTGTAAAAATATTTTTTGCGGAGTAAATTTTAGCAAATATGTTCAAATAACTTGTTTTTAAAAATATAATTATACATTTGTGTATGTATATAGGGGAATATGTACTTTTTGGCAAATACAGTTTATCAGTTTGGCATTTAACATGAAAAAGTTATCAATAGAAATCTGGTTTTAATAGTTTTGTAATTTGTTCTAAATATATGGCTTTGTTGACAAAAAATTGAAGGATATTTCTTCACAATTTTAGTAAATGCTGACATTTAAATAATTGCATGATGGATTTTGCCTGTATATGCTTCCCAACGTAAATACAGTATAATTGTTATTTCAAAAGCAACCCAACCACAAATTATTACGGATATGAAATATTTTTAATGTGTTTTTTGTTATGATTAAATAAATCGTACAAAAGCAATTTATTTCTCAATGTTCTTGCTTTACTGCTAATATGACATGTAATCATAACAGATAAACAATTCTATTATATATTTTTTATTTCAAAAGCTGATATTTTTGTTATTGATTTATGGTTCAGTACGAATGAAAATTCTTTCTGGGTCATATGAACAGTGAATAAAGTAACATATTGTTTAGTTGTCTATTTTTCCATTCAAAAATGCCTTCCCAACTCACTCTTAAATCTTTTCAAATACTCCAAAAAATAAACAACGCAAGATTTCCAGGATTCCATTTAAATTGGACTAATACAAAAAGGAAATGGGAACTTATAAAAAAGTCTAATAAATATTGGCTACTACTTATTTCTGTAAAAACTCTATGTTGCCTTATGCTATCTTTCACAGTTTACATTACAGTTCAGAATCAAACTCAACTTTTTAAAGTTAAACATGTTTTTATTCCGGTGGTTGCCGTGCAAATTTTTATTTTATCATTAGTTATTGACATCGTAATTTTGAAATATGGATTTGAAGTTATTGAGTGTTGTAACTGGTGTTATTCAACAGAAGAATTGTGGATGCGTAGCTGCGTTCTGGATTATCATCATTATTTACTTGGCTACGATATAAATGGTGTGATAGTCAATCAAAAAAATAGAGGTAAACGAACAATTTTATTACAAATATTTTTAAAAAATTTACAAATATTTTCCAATTTTTGTAAATATTTTAGAAATCTTACAAATATTTTGGATTTATTTACAAATATTTTAAACTTTCTAAAAAAACTGAAGTTTATTTAAACTTTGTTTTACAGATACAGTTGGTCTTCTTGTCAGTCTTTTCATTTTAATCACAACCACAGTGCCATCCTTAATCATATTTATTGCTGTGCTATTTAACTTGGATCCACTGCAGATTTTTATTGTTTGGCTCACCCAAAATTCCACACCAGAAAATAATAATTTAATTATAATTACAATCTCGAAATTATTTCGTTTTGTGTTTTTTGAGATTCTTGTACAGTTTATTATAACAAATGTGCGAACTGGTATAGTAGTTGTACTGACATCACAATCTTGCTTACTTTTTCTTGAAAATATTTTACAAAGACAACATGTAGCTCAGAAATCTATAAGATTGTTTAAACAGTTAGGTATACAACGAAGTATACTGTTTTTGTTCGAAAAGGACCTAATGTATGTTGTATTATTAGCAGGATTCGTTTTACTGATGGCATCAGCGGTTGGTTTAGAAATTGGGTTATATTTTATGAATCCTGTGTTAATCTTAATGTCTACTTCAGTTACTCTTATATTTTTTACTGTTGTTGTTGCTTTGCTTAGGATTTGTTCATTAATTTATAAAAAGTCCTTACACGTTTTGTGGACTTGGAGGGAAGAAGGTGGAAATAAGTTGTATGGCAGTTATTACAAGAGAGTTACAAGAACTTTTCGACCTTTATCTGTTCCAGCTGGAGATGTGGGTATAGTGAATAGTGAATTGGAAATGAGTTACTTTGCAGCTTTGCTAATAAATATTGGAAATTTGTTGTTGGGAATGAAAGAGTTTATGAATTGAAAATTAATAAAAGGAATTGAATTTGGGAAAAAATTGTGCACGATTTGATAATTAGGTGGCTTAAATATTTTATCCAATTTCATTAGAAAATTATTGAAGCTCCTTAAGCCCATTTCGGTAAGGTCCATAATGTCTCTCATAACTGGAAACCTTTACATTGATTTAACCATTCACAAACCTGTTCTTTACTAGAATTGTGTGCTCGTCCAAATGAGGTAGAGTAAAAACAACAATACTTCTGTTTTAAGCCACATTAAAAAAAGAATTCGACAAGGTACAAATTTTGAAATAATTAAAAGCCTAAATGCACCGACTGGACTGGAAATGAGATATGACGTGTAATGCTTGGTACATGTACGTGTACCAATATGAATGAGGTTTCCGACTGATAAGTGATAACCCAAATGACATCATGGTGAATGCAAACTGTTTAAGCCAAATAGTGACAAGCATTGCATATTTATTTAATGCAATATAAGTTCGAGCTTGTTGACAAAACATTACCATTTTCACTTCTGAATCGCTTTGACTCATTTGATTGTCAGATAACTAACCTTGATCTTAAATGTTCAAGTTTTAATTTCAATATCAGAGTAAACAAGATCGCTTTATCAGAGTCACATGGGTAATAAACATGTTTTGATGTTTTATTAACGCAATGAATGTTCCAGTAATTAATACATATAGTTAATGCATATAGTCCATTTAAGCCTTGGCTTTGATCACATTCAGTCAAATAAACTTGTACCGATTTTTTCATTACTGGCTACTTTTTGGCTGTTGGTTTCTCACAAAATATTTATTTACTTGCGTATTAACAACATATTGTAGAAGATGTTTGCATGAAATAATAAAAAGCACCAATTTTTTTTAATGAGGCGCAGCTGCTCTGAAAAATAATCTGTGGACTCATATAATACTTAATGAATTACGAAGTCTTCATACTAGAAAGCTTTCTGACTCCATTTCGCATTATTTTGCTTTCGCATGTTTCACGATTGTATGTTGATGTATGTATGGTTATTGATAAAAACCTAACCACAAATGTTGTCCAAAATCCAGAAAAATCTAGGTTTAGCTACACTGTTTTGTTTTTGTTTGTTTTTTTCCTCTTTTTTCACAAGTCTTTCATTTAAACATGATGGACACTAAGCACAATTATTATTGAATATTAGACGAGTAGGTATTTTGGGATTATATTCATTTACTATGCAGCGTTTTATACAAACTTTACTTGTATTGGCAACTGCAATAGCTGGTACAAAGGGTAAGACAGTAAATTGATGAAATAATATGTTCACATTATGTATATAATCTGTATTTTATTCTAGGCTTAAAATGCTAGCTATGCATTTACTGGGACGGACCAGGTGTACCATCACATCAAGATATAAACGATGCTACTTGTAAAAAGGGAAACATTCCACATAGTCGTTTTACACAAGAATGTGACCCTGGAAATATCTGCGCCTTTGCTCACATCGACGCAACACCAGATCAGCATATTAAATCCCTTTCCGTTAGAAGCTGTCTTCCATATGATGGCAAGCTTAGAGAACAATGCGTTCGATTAAAAACTTTAAGAGATTTGTATCAACTAGAACCAGTTTCAAGGATTTTACACTATGAAAACGATGGAGTTATTCAAGTTGGATATCATTGTGGGTGTACAACTGATTTGTGTAACAAGTCAACAACTTTGCATACATCAGCATGGAAAATATTTGTGCCTTTATTAGTATTTATTTGTGTATCTGTTCATTAAATATTTCGAATTTATGTAACAAATCATAATACAAATCTACTAGAATAGTGTGCAGTTAGCTTCATCCGATCCATCTGGACAATCAAGAATGCCATCAGAATCGCACCAGTATTCTTCCGGAATGCCTGTATTTATTTAATGGAATGTATCGTTTGCATTAAATAAATAGATAAACTTAAAAATTTATTTTGTAATTTTTCTTCCATAAGTTAACTCACAAAATCCTGGAGGCACGCTACCAACTGGTCCTTTTACTCCATCACACCTACGTTCATCTTCTAAGCATGGGCATACTTCAGGCATCTCATCACTCCAATCTTGACAATCGTTTTGCTCTAAAATTAAAATAATTATAGAAATTTGTCATAAACTCTAAAAACAACTAACTACACAAAATTACTACTTACTATCACAAGTCCATAATTCACCAATACAAGCAGAGTTGGTACACTGAAACTGCATTCAAACATTAGATATAATTTAAACTTATTTGCCAAAAAAAAATCATTATAAAAAATCATTAAAACTTAAACATACCATTCCACTTGGACAAGCCGGACAATCCTGCCTCTCATCACTCAAATCTCCACAGTCATCAAACGTATCGCAAACCTTATAAATACTTATACACCTACCACTACCTTCACATCTAAACTCGTTATCTCTACAAACCAAACACCTATCTATATCACCGAATTCATCACTACCATCTCCACACTCACTTTTCCCATTGCAAACCTCATCCCTTTGAATACATCTACCATTAGCACATCTCCACTGACCTTGATCACACGCAGGGCAAAGTATTGGGTCAATCTGCTCATCGCTTCGGTCCCCACATTCATTCCTTCCATTGCACAAAAATTCCTCTAAAATGCACCGTCCATTGTTACACCGAAATTCTCCTTCTCGACAAGCAGGACATAGATCCGGACTATCAAACTCGTCACTTGCATCTGCACAGTCTTCATCTCCATCACAAACCCAGTCTCTTCGAGTACATGTTCCTATAGCACATTGGTATTCAGTTGGTCTGCAAGCTGGACATTGTTCAGGCTTTACTTGTGGTGGCTCGTCACTTCCGTCGTGACAATCCACAACTTCGTCACAAATAAAAGCGTAGGGTAAACAACGGCCTATTTTGCATCGAAACAAGTCCTCTTTACATGGTGGGCAGAGATCTGGATTGTCGAATTCGTCACTCCAGTCACCACAGTTGTTGAGAAAGCCATCGCAGACCATTATGGATGGGATGCAGTTGCCGTTGGCGCACTGATACTACAGACGATTTAAAATATAAAATGCTCTATAAATTCACAATAACTTATGCATTTATTTCAGGTTACTTACTTGGTTCTCAGTACAGTTTTGGCAATATGCCAACGCACAAAAATATGCAAGAAACGTTAACTTAATAATAAGTTCCATTATTCAAACTGAAACAACGCAATTTTTCAAATGTTGAAAGCTTTACTACTTTGGCAATACTAACTTAACATGACAAATATTTAGCTCATCAATTTAGTTATGCTTAACTCTTTTCCCATGTTTGAGGTTCAGGTAAATTAATTGTTTTAATCAATTTTAACTAGTTTTCCTGAAAATAACCTTGACGTTTGTACTAAACTGTTTAGTTCACCTGAGTTGATATCTACAAGATAAAAATGTTTTTTGCATGAATGCATTCCAGCTTTGAATATGATATAATAAACAACATTTACACTTATACTTTGAATACGTTTTTTAGATATGTTAGCATTTAATGGTTTGCAAAAGGAATAACACATTTTCATCTTCTAGTCTTGTTTGATACCATTTATATGAAACGTTACAAATACAGACATTACATGTTAGACGTTAATACACATAACTTTCCAAAAAAAATCTAGTAAAATGATAATAATAAAAAGGGGAGAGAAATTAGAAGCTTCATAATCATTTGAAGAACGGTTAAGGTGAGGTAAAACATATTATAATAAATTTAAATACTCGTGCATATTATGTAATCTTGACACTTAGCATGATAATTAATAATGTTATATGTCTACAAGCAAAGTTTTGTTGACCGCACCGTTTGATTGGAGTTATCTTGCTCGCATACAGGCAGTCCTCGTTAACTTATTAATAACTTTTTATATCTAATATTATATTTACAAGTAAAACCAATATCAATTATTATGTAAAGATTTTCAAATTATTCACTCAAATAATCGATGTATATCAAATTGCTTATGTATGTCATTAAATCAAATTATGACTGTCTTTCCTTATTATATTTTTTTCATTGGGGGATAATATTCAAATTTAGGTTTTTAATAAATTACAAACAAGTATATCACTTATTTGTTATAATAAATACGTAATGGTGGAAAAAGTTTTCTTGTTGACTTAACACGAAAATTCTCGTTATAAAAACCACATCTAGAAGATAATTGGTAATTATGTGTAATTATTAGTAATTGACAAATACTTTAGTGCATTATCATTTGTTTACTCCAGAAATTTTTCAGATGCAATTTACATGAAAAACTGCAGCATAAGCAACAATATTAAAAGTTGTGGTTAACCAAAAATGATAAGACCCCCGAATGCTTATTATTCACTACATTCTCCCTTTATCCCAGAATTCAAGCCTCAAATATACAAACGTATTATTCACAAGCAGTACAAATATAGTTAGGGAACTTTTGGATTAATTATTTTTTCCAAACTCTTAACCTATCAATCCAGAAGGCATTATTGATTATCATCCAAGCACCATTCAATATATATCTAATTTTCTACTCGCTGTCAATCAAATATAAGTTGACATGACGTTTCCACTTAAAACTTCAATCCTAGCAATTTTGATAGTCTGTGCAATACAGACAACAAGAGGTAATGTCTCACAAATATTAAGTATCGTTTTCAATGAAGATTTTTATTCCAAAGATTTATTTTAATTTTGTAAACATTTTATTAGCCTTAAAGTGTCACTGTTGTCTTTACGCACCGGATGTACCCTTTCTAAATCTATTTAGCGACGACGCATCCTGTGAAGACCCTAAGGCTATTGGTAGAAAATTTATAAAAACATGCAAAAACCCAGACGACATATGTGCTACATTTTCAATTCGTTTCAATGCAATACTCCCCAATGTTATCAAGAGACTATGTGCTCCACGTAGCTTCAAAAAGGACAACAAGAGCTGTTATAATGGTACACTTGACAAATTTACGGCTGTAATTCCTGAATTGAATTGGCTAAGAAGTAAGGTGGAAGTTTGTACATGCGATACAGACAACTGCATGGCTTCTAATTCAAATGAACATAGTGTCAATTTGGTAGAAGTTCAGAATCCTGTAAATCAAATCACCCCTACTTTCTCGAATTCACTCGATTCTGCCGAAAGAGTCAGTTCAACAAAAGGTACACAATTTTCTAAATAATTATATTTTAATTTTAAACTAATTTGAAAATTTACGCCAGCGAAAATGTACACACTTTTTTATAGGCCTACAATGCTATGACTGTGCTTACACAACATTGCCAATTAAACTTCCGGATATTACATTTGACAAATCTTGCGATATTGGCCAAACCCCAAATCCTGCATTTCTGAGAGATTGTCAAAATCGATCATGTGTCATTGCCTCTAACTATGAAACCTCAAAAGGCATCAAATTTGTTTACAGAACTTGTATTGATCTAAACTTGGATAAAGATCATAAATGTAGAAATTACACAAAAGACCAATTAAAAATGTTTATTCAAAATCCACTAATTGGATTTCTGAATAGTGATGTTGAAGTATGCGGTTGCAGAGCGAATGGCTGTAATGGAATAGAAGAATCGTCACAACAAATATTTAAAACGCCAGCATCGAATGTGGATGTGTCTGCTGTTTCAGAGGATAATGTACAAAGTTCTGTTGATTTAATCACTACAGATGCCGCAAATATAGTCAGTTCTACTGAAATAGTTGGTTTTACAAAAGGTATGATAAGAAATTTAATGATTTACTTCAAACCCGTTAATTTTTTTGACGACACTGAAAATGTATATACTTCTCTTGTAGGCCTACAATGTTATGAATGCGCGTACGCTGAACTACCAATTAAACTTCCGAGCATTTCACTGGATAAATCTTGCGATATTGGCCAAACCCCAAATTCTACATATCTAAAGGATTGTCACAATAGAACATGTATTGTAGCATCTAATTATAAAACCTCAAAAGGAATCAAGTTTGTGTACAGAACGTGTATTGAACTAATTTTTGATAACGATCAAAAATGCAGAAATTACACAAAAGACCAATTAAAGATGTTTATTAAGAATCCATTAATTGGTTTTCTGGATAGTGATGTTGAAGTGTGCGGTTGTAGAGAGGATGGCTGTAATAGTGTGGAAGAATCGTTGGCAGTATTATCAATTAAGCCACAAATGATGTTCCACAACAAAAACATTTCAACAAATTCTGTACTGGCATTGTCGCGGTCAGCATCATTAGTTTTACCAAGGGAAGCTTTCTATAATGTATTTGCTCTTTTTATTTCGCTTGCTTTATGCTTTGTTCACCTAATTAAGACAACAGTTTAAGTAATCTCCATCAAAACACTTTTTACACACATTTACAATTTAAATGCTTTTAATAGTTGGTTTGTTCCTGACAGTTTTTTTACAAATAAAAATATAACTAACTTGACAACATTAGTTTACATTCCAGAATAACGTATCTATTGCCAAAATATTACATTTTTATTAGGAATATGAAAATCGACAAACACTTTATTTATAAACTTATAAAAACAACTTTTCACTATCAAAAAAAAATTCTTAACTTTATTTTTTTAGCGCAAACTCCATACGCTACACAAATTCAATCCATTCTGGAAAAAAATAAAACAATATTTTTAAATCAAAATGTCAAGGTCCACATCCAAATCGGACCAATTCCCTCTCCACAAAACATTGAACTTGTTCCCACAATATCGCACCCCTTTGCCTCCAATATCCCCAAAAACTGTGTAACCACTGCCATTGGAGGTGTATTCCAGTTTCGAGTGTCCCAACTAGTACCAGTTTCCAATGCTCCATTTTCTTCACATGTCAAAACCCATTTAGCCACTCCATTTCCTCCCCCAGAAGTTTCCACACGTTGGAAGTTATACGGCGACCAATCCGTTGACGTAGAGCACTCATTTTCACAAATCTCGATACGCCAACCACCTTTCTTGGTTAGTTGAGGATAAGTCACTCTTCGGCGATAAAAAGGTTGCTCCGGATGTCCTGGTAGGTGAGACACGGACATTTCTGGTACATTCACATTTGCTACATGTTCTTCCCAGGATAACCTTTCAAAACGTACACAGCATGCGAAAATTATTAAAATAATTTAATAATATATTACAAGTTTATGCCTTAACTTCGTTTTTACTCACGTCAACGTAATAACTGTCATCCTTAACACAAATGAATTCCTTCCTTATGAAATGATAATATTTTCAAAAAAATACCAATTTATTTAACATTAATTTTTATACTGAATTTTATTCAATGATATAATGCCAACGAGTAAAATTTAAAGTGTGTTGAGAGAGCTGAGAACTAAAGTGGAAGTTCAGGCATACAAATTGCGTCTTCAAAAATCAGTAAATCATAGCATTTCACTATTTCTATCAGCATGTTTTTGGCAGATGGGGAACTTCTTTATACCTCTAATGCATTGCCCTAATGTATTTAGGGTGTAATGTTTATAAATAGAGAAGGTTGACTCATACTAAATTCTCAAGCAGTGAATATACTTGAGTATTTCTTGATGCGTTCAGTGGCATGTATCGTTTGGAAGGGGTACTTGAGCTTAACATATATGTGTGAAGGATCTTCAATATTGTTGCACGGAAGGCCAATTAGACAAGGTACAAGCTAAACATATAAAGAACGTCCTTATTTTTTTGGATTACATTTGTTTTTATGCTTTCGGGCTTGTTTTGGTTTTGTTATCGAAAAGGTGTATACTTATCACTTCCAGCAATGTCCATGTGTAACAAAGCTAATGTTTTTCTTTTCACGTTACATTTGCGAGTCATATCATGGTTAAAATAAATACAGTTCTTGGTGAATACATTTGATATAATATGTGTTTGATGCTTAGGTAAAGTATACAATGAGTATGTGGCATGTGGTCACTTGTTATTACAGAAAATGTATAGTGTATAAATGACTACTATCACCTACTATGTAAATTCGGGCAGAAATTTGTAAATAAATCTGATGCCAAATATGCTTGTTTTACTTCATATTATACACAATCTCACTTTCAAATGTATTGCTAATTACTAAACATGAGAACACTATTCTATTTATTATCAATCGTAAAATACTGTGGCATTAGTAACAAGTTTTTGCCATAAATGATGCGACTACCAAGCGAACATGCTTTTGGTTCATTTGTTACTCATTTTCTGTTAGAATTTAAGCCAAAAAATCATCCTCAATACAAAATAATCTAAAAAATCTGCTAAATTTATAATGCTCTGTCTACAACGAAATGCTTTGTGTGCAAAGAAATTATTTCAAGTAAAACCGTTCATAACTCAACATATTGTTGTATTTGTTTGAGCATTAAAATGCTATATTTGTGTACACGCACTAGACACAAGGGTTTTGAAATATTTTAGCATGTTTTTATGAATAAGAAACCAAATTCCCATATCTACTTGTAATACTTATAGGCACATATTTCTAAATGTATTTCGATACTTACAAATGTTTTACTGGACAACAAATATGACTCAATTTGAAGGCTTAATGGCTTTAAAAAACAGCATATTTGCTCCCACAAACTTTGTGCCTCTAAACATTAACTTGTCATACGAAAATATGTGACTGAATTAATACCACTTAATAATGTGTGTTTAATTTAATAACCAATAAGATATTTCTCAGAAACGTGTTAAATTAAGTAAACGATTTATATGCAAACTTGCTGTGCTAATGCAGTTAAAAACGTAGCTAAATAAGTAATTTTTATGAATTTCTATTTAGGTATTATCAAATTTCTAGCAAAGCGTATAGGCGGAAATGTCTGGGTTTTTACACATATTTTTAGCAAAAGCCCATGCATTCAAACTTCTTGCAATAAGCAGTGAAAAAAAGATCCTATATACTATCGATTTGTATATATTTCCTGTGAATTGTTTGTATTTCAACCTTACCCGCAATACATGCACGTGTTTAATTCCAGCAAAAATTTTGCACTGGAAAATTTTGCCACAGAGTTAAGAACAAGAAAACGCTCTTCTTACACAAGCAGCACATTCATACATATACCTATTACAGAGCAATAAAAATTACTACACTTTATGGATTGTACATAAATATGATATCAAACATTAGCATAATATATGGCATGTTTCTTCTGTGGTTTTATTCTGTCTTCAGAATGCATAAGAATAATTTTGGATGTGGTTTGACCTTCGTATTTTACTACTAATAACGAGAAGAATGTAAAATTCTGATATGCAACTACCGATTCCGGCGAAAGATGTGATGTATCTGAATGTATATGTACGTCTAAGTACGCTTTTGTGTCATATGTATGTATGTATGTCAGAATCGACAATACAAAATAGCCATTTAAAATGCATGTGACCTTGTGACCCTCATATCTCGGGACAGGGGCGATATTGAGGTCTGAAATGCATTCCATTGTGATCAGATGTTGATCCTGTCTGGTATTCGACGATAAAAAATTGCCATTTAAAATGCATGTGACCTTTTGACCCCTATATCTCGGGTCAGGGGCGATATTGAGGTCTGAAAATGATTGCAATGTGACCAGCTTCTGATCTTGTTTGAGATTCGACAATAAAAAAAATTTGCCATTTAAAATGCATGTGACCTTTTGACCCTTATATCTCGGGTCAAGGGGGTCATAGGGGTCTGAAAATCAATCCCAAGGAAGGTCTTGACCTGAGGTGTATGTGTACCAAGTTTGGTGTCGAATGGTCAAACGGTTTTCGAGATATCGTGTCTACAGAAAGACAGACGAACAGACAGACAGGACCGTAATCTCATTAACTACCTAGCTACGCTAATCGGTAGTTAATAAAAGGAAACGTTTGGTCTTAACTCTATTTAATACAAGAAATATTAGCCACAACGTGTGTGGTAAGGAAAAACAATTATCTGCCTAAACTGAAGTTATATAAAAAGAGAATTCCAACCTTAGTTTAGCATCACAAAATTAAAATTTGACAAACCTTTTTAATCAATAAAAACATTATCTTTGTATTATTTAAAACCAAATGGCGTTCTTTTCAACACACATTTTTTGGTATGCCTTGCTAGCTGGGATTTTCCCGAAATCAATATTCGGTAAGCACATTTTTTCTAAAATTTACATGTTAATTTTATTTTGGCTGCAATATATTTTGGCAAAAGTGAAAGAATTATTAAATAGTTTTTTTGGGTTGTTTTAATAGCAATGCAGTGTTACGAATGTCACTATTGGGATGGCATTGAAACTCCTTTGGACCAGTTTGACCGTAACGACCAGTCTTGCGCTAAGGGTAGCATACCGGATAAGAAATTCATAGGAAATTGCTCGTCTGATGATCACTGCATCATGTCTTATGCTGACTTTAGTACACCTTCTCAAACAAGAGTAGTTAGTAGTAGAGGATGCTTCCCTCCAAGTGATGAAAAACGTATGGATAAATGTATAACTGATGAGAAGACTCTGTTTGAGAGATATGGTTTTGATGCGGTAAGAAATAGGTCTTTACACGACAGTACAGCAAAGTTAAAAAGTGGTGCGATCTGTGGCTGTTCTAAATCATTATGCAATGCAGCCTCCAAAAGTTACACTTCTTTCTGGTCATTCGGAATTATAAGTTTGTCGATATTTTTTATAAGTTTTTAATTTAATGACTCATCATTGATCCTGTCTATTACCATACCATATTGTGACTTACTGAATAAATCTTTCATTGGCTATGGAATAACCAAAGTCTTTACCAAGCTATATTGTATTGTTTTTGGGTAACATACCTAATTTACTTAGTATATTTCATAGAAAATTTTGTTCAATAAATTTCAAAGCCATTAAACATTTCATGTTAACACATAAGCATATCGAAGTGTAGCCTCACAAGTAATTATGATGGTTTGTTTAATTAGTAAATAATTAAAAAACAAGTTTGTACAATGAGCACAATAACATTTTCTGTGTAAACGAATAATTTGGAAATTTTCCAAAGCACGTAAGCGTTACCAATTACAAAATACTACAACCTATGACACACGTGAGATGGTTATAATCCACCGAAATTTAAACTCTTAATCATTAATTTGAGTAATTTGTTGATAATTTGCAAGTTTCTCTAAATTGAAACCACAAACGTATAGTTAACATGATTAATTAAAATGTCTAAGGAGTGCCCGACGTATGCATAACTTTATTCCTAATAGATATAAATTCAGCATTTTTTTTCTCGCTGCCATCAGTAAATTATTATCCATAACTAGTATACTATCTACTGCCAGAAAAAAACCTATAAATTTTTTGTTGATCAGGATGTCTTTCCCTAAATATTTCATCTTAGCCATTTTATCTGTCTGTGCTATAGATACAACAACAGGTAATATAGTTTATTTCTAAAAATATATCCTTAAAATTTATAATTTATCATAAAACCTTTTATTTGAAAAAATATAGCGGTAAAATGCTTCACATGTTATACTGCACCAAGTGGACCTCCATTTGAAAATCTCTTCCCCGGTGATCCATCTTGTGAAGCTCCAGAAGGCACCCCAGCCAAAGATTGCGACAACCCAAGCGATATTTGTTTCACGTTTTCACACCCTGTCAACTCACCAACTCCCAGTCTTATACGAAAGCAATGTGCATCCATTGATTCAGTACCCGTCAACAGTTGTGCTAACAGCACTCTTGATAAATTTGCATCAGTAAAAGCTGAATTTGCTGACATTCGAGTTGGCGTAGATGTATGTGCATGTAATTCAGACAACTGTACTGTTACAAAATCTCCTGTAATTCCTGAGCCGACAATGAAACCTGTGGTTGATGCAGTCACAACTCAAGCATCTACTGTACATCATGGTAGTCACACCGTAGCAAACACTAAATCAGCTGCAGGGACAATTACAAAGCATACTTTTACATCATACGGTGTGTTGGCAATTTCATATTTTTCCCTCTGTTTGTCTGTAAGCAAGCTGTACTAAATAATTTACCACACCTTATATATCCTTTAGTAATTTTATTGTTAAATATTGAATCATAATATTGTTTACTTTCGAAATTATTTCATTCTAATAAAGTTTCATTTTTGCTCAGTTTTCAGTTTGCCAAATATGTTTAGCATTAAAACCAAGTACAATTTTTCCGGTAACATTACCAAATATAATGTCAGTTTTTTAAAGAATGTGAGCATTTCTCTGTATTGTGCAATACAATTGGTGTAACTTTGATTAAATTTTAATGAAGCAATTTTTAATGATTACTTCACCCTTTTATCGGCAAATAGTTAACCACATAAGTAAACTTTCTGGAAATTAGGTAATTTGCTTCTTAAGCTCGCTAAATGCGCCACAACGTAACGAATTATGTAACACGATAAAATAAATGATGACTTATTTTATTACGCTTAATGCATAAAAGTCTACTAATTGCAACCGCAATCAACAAAATTGAGATCTTACTTTGAAATGAAAAATTGTTGGAAATGAGTAACCACCGTTGACATATAACATCGACTTGTCGACATAAGCTGCCAAGAATTTCTCAGAAACGCACTGGAACCATTTTAAACCAAAAATTCTGAAAAAAATGAAGTCCTTTTTATTATTTTCAACAATTGTTATGGGGATAGGAATCCTCAACGTGATGGACTTTGCGAATGGTAGAGATTGATCTTATTAAAATTATTGAGTTATTAATTTACGAAACTTAACACGAATATATATTTTTTACAGGAATAAAATGCTTCAAATGTGCTCACAGTACAAAAGCTATTATGATCGAGAACTACACCCTTCACGAATCCTGTGATATTTACAGAGAACCAGATTCCTCATTTCTTCAAGAATGTGGGAATAGTAGCTGTCTCACGGTGTCAAATTACAAAAACTCCAAAACCGTTAATTTTGTTTACAGAACTTGTAGAAACTTACCGCCACCATATGATGGACAATGTGGAAACATTTCAAAGGAGATAATTTCTGCTTTTTACAAAGAACCATGGACAAATGAGCTTGATAGCGATGTTGAGGTTTGCTCTTGCAAAACTGATGGTTGTAATTGGGTCAAGGAACCAATGCCAATAGCAACAACACCAAAAGCATCAGCAAAGTCATCAAAAGCAACAAAAGAAAATTCTAACTATATGTTTGCGATACAAATTACCGTTGGCATATACTTAATTTTAAACATTTGAATGAAATATTTAAAATTAAATATAATTTTCTTGCTCTAAGCATTTATGAATTGGTTAACAAAATTTCACTTGTGATAAAATATTAGGGCTTTTGGTCTAAAAGCTGCAGTAATCGTTATGTTCCAATAAATCGGATTTTGCATGTAAAAGTTTTACTCAGTTTTTTATTTAATAATTTATTTAATCCATTTATATGTCACGGTTGATTTGGAATTTTTAAAGTTTTCTGACAAAAACCCGACATAAAATTTTAAACCCTTTACATTTTGAATTTTTTTGAATTTTAGTTGGTCATTAATCACAGAAAATAAATAATTAACTGTTTTTAACGAGTATTCGATTTTCCTCATTTCCTTGTATATATTTTGCACAAAACTGAGCAAGTACTTTAAGCAACACAAATTACGACACACGGTAGTTTTAAGTGTGGGTTACCGCAAACTTTGTAAATTCATAGCTCATTCTACACATTCTATGCGGAACGGAAACCCATTCAAGTTTTCAATTAGTTCAACGTCACAAGAGTTTGTTGAAATTTGGGGACGTTAATATGGGATTTTATGAATTGCTGTTTTAATCAATTTTGTGTGTCGTTCTAGAATTTATGCAATTTGATTGACAACCCATTGAATTAATTAAAAACTATGTTTTGATGAGACGAAAATTATCATTTCGAATAAGCGCAGCTAAATTGTATATGCTTTTTATTTCATTTTTTCTGTTATTGGTTTGTTTGGTTTGGATGCTATTGCTAATTTGTGTTCCATATTTGGCATTGATAAAAATTTAACGTAAGAACTAAAAAAATTCTTTCTTTTTTGTTATGAGAATGAATATCTAACCATTCATTTCATCAATGAAATGAAGAGATGGTCACTCAGCCATACTTTTCTTTATCCTTGATCTCACTGACGTTTTACCATGCATTCGGTTATTGCTTTCAGCTACGTAATAAGCCACAATTTTTTGCAAATTTGGTTAAGTTGGTAGTCAGAATATGAAAACCAACACGATATTTACAAAATCATAAACCACAAAACTTGAGTGAACAAATAATGACTTCGTTTACATTTTAAGAGAAAATAAAGTAGTAATTGACAAATACGTTAGTACGACCTAAGCTTCCAAGAATTCAATACGCACGTAGAAATATTGGATTTTCAAAAAAACTAATACAATTTAATAAGATAAAGTCCATTCTTAGTTTTGCTGCAATCATCATAGTGATCCTATACTTTGTCAGCATTGCAAACGGTACGTTAACTTACAAGCTAATTTATATTAAAATATTTTGTTTATGAAAATTTACACAAAAAAATTTCTATCCAGGTGTAAAATGTTTCCAATGTGTTCACCTACCGTTTAAATTTAACCTCGACACGAATATTACCTTTGACGAATCATGTGGCGTTGGAAGAAGTCAAAATACATCATATCTTCAAGAATGTGAAAATCGTACCTGTCTCATAATTTCAAACTATAAACATCAAAATCAAAGTATTGATTTCATTTCCAGAACTTGCTTAGATTTAAGTATTGAAAACGAGGGAAGTTGCAGAAATTACACCAAAGATGAAATTAAAAAATTGACTCAAAATCCATTAATCGAATATCTTAATAGTGGTGTTGAAATATGCGGATGTAAAACTGATGGTTGCAATGGAGTCGTAGAAAAATCAAAGGCGACGAAAATAAATTATAGCTCAATGTTTGTATTACTAATTGTGTGTTTTTACTTGGTTTTTAAACATTAAATTCTAAAACTTAATAATATTTAAAAACACAAATAAAATATTTATAAAAAAATTTCCAAGTCTTTACAAAGTTGGCATTTACCGCTTCTCTCGCTGTCATGAAAATCATTAAATTATTTGAAAGCACAATTTGTGAAATACTTTTTTTTGCCTCATATGTTTTTTAAATTTATTTTATTTTATATTTTATTTATTTTTCTAAAAAATTGTGTGATTTTAATTAACAAGCCTAATAACTCAACATTGCAAACGTTTAGTTTAACAAGGAAAAAATTAGTTTCTCTGAAAATGAGCATGACTGATAGAACATTATATTAATTATTAACTAATTAATAACTTCTTACCACATTTTTGGCAGTTCAAGAAATAATAACAAAAATCTGCTCTAGCATCGAATGAAAGTTACTGTAAAGCTTGTTTACAACTAAACAGTGGAGAAGCGTCAGTAATGATGAAAAATGTGGTCCTTATACCGCAAAAAGTTTTTTTTTGTAATTAGTAACCCGATCTCAAAACACTATTGCAACAAATATAGTGGATAAGGGTTACCCATTAAAATATTCCTTTAAATTAGGTAACCTTTTGAACGTATACGTTTTGGATTGATAAATTGAAAGAAAAACGAGTATTATGTCAGTGTACTGTTCAGTAAAGCTGTTATTTAATTTTCATATGTTTCATTTAAATTTGAAATAGAAAACCCTCTAGTTTTACATTAGTACATTTTTTGTTTGACTTTTTTGTTGATTGCTTGTCATTTCCGACTTTGTCCAACATTGTCCAATTATTTAATCTGACTTTATGATCATAATGTATTTTACTAAATGGAACCTTGCGGTTATTTACATTCAAATTTCTGCATAATGAACTTTAAACACAACTTTAAAGAATGGCGTTTGAAATTTGGCAATAAAAATCAATAGTCCTATTCTTGATTTTTGTAGATACATTCATACGAAATTTTAGGGATAATTTTCGTGTATATTTTATTAGTACATGGCCCTAATATATAATACTCAATGTGATAGCTAGAATACCAAATTCATAATGCAGAAAAATAGATGATTTATTACGTAGCTGAAAGCGAAGCTCAGCTGGTATTGACTTTATCGTGTTTGTCCGTCTGTCTGTCGGCACGATAATTCAAGAACGCGTTGACCGATTTGGCTCAAGTTTGGCATGTGGGTCACTATGGTCAAGGGCAAAAACCCTATTGATTTTCTGCCCCCCGGGTCAAACACTAAGGTAAAAGATCAAGGTCGAAGTTTTCCAATGTGTTCTTATTGTACATTAGAATAGCAAAATCGAAAGCTTTGAGATGATTACGAATCATGTCGCTTAAGGTCAAGGTGACCTCACAGGGTCACAAATTAGGGCCAAATTTCGCAAATTCAAACATACAGCATGTGACATATCATTCGAAAGCCCTCTTCATTAGCAACAGCAGTGACCATAACTAGAGTCGTTATGCGTCGCATTGTTTTAGCTACGTCGTTATGATCGCTCTTACAGCGGGTTTATTAAATAAATAAATAATTACAATGAGATTTAAAACGCAATCACGTATTTTACGATTGTAGTGCATAAAATTGCTAAATCATTTACACTTGTCATTATCCTTGATCTCATGTACATTTTACCATACATCCGGTTTACATCACGACAAAACCACTAATGTAAATTGAAAAACCAATGATTTCAAACCTTAAGATCTAACCAGTTTTAAACTGCTGGCATAAAGTATATTTTGTTTACTTCTCCAGTTTGTGGAAACAAATAATAATACTAATATATTTTAAAGGGAGTAAATCAAGCCAACAAAATGAAATCTATTTATTTTAGCTCTATTTTTGTGACTCTGATTTTCCACTGTTGTGGAGGGCTGCAAGGTATATTAATATATTTTCAAAGAAATTTGAATGCATAAATGGTATAAAATAATTAATTTGTTATAATTTAGCTTCCTCAATTTTCCGAAAATGCTACTGGTGCTCCCACGCAAGTGGAAACGTTCGGTTGGTTCATCCAGAGTTTCCATTAGACAAATCTTGTGAAGATCTAGACCAACTGAAATGTAAATTATCTCTCAAGCAGTGTTCCAACCCAAGTGATGTCTGTATTAAATTCTCCACAATATATGATATTACAACGTTTAATGCAACTGGTAGGGGCTGCATAACAATGTCAAAAGGTTTCCCTAAAGGTTGTACTAATACTACCGCTAATGTACTAAGAAACCATTCAACTCATTCTCTGATTTGGCAGCTTGAAGGAAATGTGGAATTTTGTGCTTGCGATGAAGATGGATGTAATGGAAATAATTTTGCAGAGGAAATGGAAAGTCAAACTAATAATAAATATGTGTGTCATGGCAGAAATTTGGTAGAAAGAGCCAAGTCAGATTACATAGTTAACTTGGCTTTAGGAATACCTTTATTTTTCATTTATTTAGCGTCTATCATTTAATTATTTTTTTGTTTATGTCGTTCAAACTAGGATATAGTTTAACGAACTTTTGCTTTTTGTCTAAACCCGCAATGGTAACAGTTTTAAGGAAAATTAATAAATAAATATTATTTAGGCTAAAAATGCTTAAACGTAAAGTATACAGGGATATTATGAATACATACCTTTATTTGGGATCATGTATCATAGTCATTATCTCGACTTGTTCAATTTGTAGTATGTCATCAATTATTTTTGGAAGTTTTCCTAGTAAGATTTCTTTAAATTTGATAACTATGCAAATGTGATACATGTTATACGATATATTATATGATTTTGGTTTTCCATAAAATAACCATTTCTCCGTGTCGAAAATTATATTTGCAATTGTGGTTACCATTTTGTATTTTGTAATTTGTGCATTTCAGAATATGTCACGAAATAATTTGAATCACGATTACAGCATAAAATTGCCCAGTGTGAAAGTGTGAAACTTGCCCCATTTTAGCAAATTTGTTAAGCAAGCTGGCATTTAGAATCTGAAAATGATGATGATGTGAATCCAAGGGATGTCTGTATCAAATTCTCTACATCATATGATAGTTTAACATCTAATGTAACTGGTAGGGGCAAGCATTACAATGTCAAAAGATGTTCCTAAAGGTTGTACTAATACTACCGCCAATGTACTAAGAAACCATCCAACACATTCATTGATTTGGCAGCTTGAAGGAAATGTAGAATAATGTGTTTGTAATGAAGATGATTGTAATGGAAATAGTTTTGCAGTGTGAATGGAAAAACAAAGTTATAAAAAGTATGTGTGTCAAGAATGAAGTTCGGTTACGATACCCAATTTTATCACATTGTTAACTTGGCTTTACCAATACCTTTGTATATCATTTATTTATTATCTTTATATTAAATAATTTTTTTGTCTATGTCAATTGAACTATTATTAGGGTTTATTTTGTTTTCTAAGCATGGAGGAAATTTTAAGAAAAATGGATAAATACATAATATTTTGGCTACAAATGCTTTAACGTAAAATATTCGTGAATAATATAACAACATCTACTTGTTTGGGTTCATGAGCATTATAGTCAATCTTGTGACTTTACAATTTTTTAATTTGACACTAATAATTAATTGAAAATTTTCCTCGTCTGATTTTGTTGGATTTTATCACTATCAGTTCATTTGTATGTTATATAATGGCATATGCAATGCAACAAACTATATAAATATTATTAAGCATTTTGTCTAAAATTAATAAAGTAGGTCTGCGTTTTGCAAATATAGCTAAATTTTAGACACGAATGTTTTCATAAGCACTATTCTAAGACAGTCAGATGTATTCAATATTTGTAGTGTAAAATTTAAATGTATATTCCTAATGCTAAAGTTTACTCGTACCCATATTTTTATGCATGTTAAAATTTCGCTTCAAATTGCTTAGTAGAACACGTGCCGGGCATAAAGTATTTTAGTCTAAAAATGCAGATATTTGCAATTAATGTTTTGTAGGTTGGTTTGAAAAAGGTGAAATGTTCGGCACGTGCTTTTATATGCAGTAAGCACAAAGCAAAAAAACAGACGCTTTTGCTAATTATATTTGGGTTTTGATGCCATAAATATAGTATATAAGCAACGTAAACTAGACCAATGTATTCATTACCTCCTAAATATTTTTGAAGAACCATTAAATATTACATATTTCGCAAAATGGAAACATTCACCAAAATTTTGGTCTTCGTTTGCGGGGTTTTCTACTTGGGAACTACAACTATACTTGCCAAAACACCAGCAGGAGACGAGGTCTATACAAAAATCAGCAATTCTATTTAATATCTTAAATTATTTTATCTAAATGTTATACATAATTTTCTCCATTTTTTTAGTTTCTGTTCATATCAAACATAACATGTGGCTTTGATAGAGACTGCAGCTACTGTAAAAATATTACTCTGCCAAGTGGAAATAGCAATGGGAATTCTAATGGTTATGGAAATTCAAATGGCTATGGATATGGAAATACAGGAAATAGCCCTGCTCCTGCTCCCGCTCCCCCAGTTGATATAACAGGAAATTGCACTGCTTTAGGAAAATTTGAAGACATCTGCATTTTTTGTTTAATTACCTCATCTTTTGCTAATGCGTGTGGCGTAGGGTATTGTGCCTGCGGCGCAACTGCTTTTAACTCTGAAGACTGCACAGGCCTTGGCAATGATTGTACTTCCATATTTACACTTGATGTTTCTAAATTCGGTTCCTGTTAATTATGATAAAAGGTTATGGTGTGTCAAAGAGAAACAAAAATCCGTCCAAATTTCAAACATAAATTATTCATTTTTTTGTGAGAATTTGTTGGGACTTAAAATTATGTAGATAAAATTAAGCATTGAATTTATGATTTTGTATTTGGTGCGCAGACAGATAGGAGTCTCGTTCCTTCTGGAAACGCACTTTTCCTTTGTTTT
>JAQFZG010000279.1:0-39043 GCA_034695465.1 Entomobrya nicoleti | reverse complement strand
TGAATAATATCACGTACATATTTTGCTTCGTTGCAGTATGGTTAGTCTTCAATTCATAACACTACATCTCCCACGTGTGTTTATTGAGTAGTGTGCCGTAGAACATGAACCGTAAATGAATGCAATGACAAGATTTATGCTCTGTATTACAATACAGCCATATATTTTCTCCGCCTCCACCGATACAACAAGAAAGCGTACCTAAATGATTTATTCGCTGTGTCCACCTCACACTTTAATTTTAGAACTTTGAGAAAAAAACCAAGGAGCACACAGACGTCGAAAAGCAGAGAGTAAAATAGAGTCGTTGTTAAAAGAACCATCTTTTTCAAAAATGTAACATTGTGTAAATATACTTGAAAAACTTTCTCAGGAGAGGAGGAACAACACGGACTAAACAAACAATGCCAAGTAAACTATGAATTATTCTATCGGAACCGACAAACCAGCAAAGAATGCTTCCCGTGGTTCTCCTTCTGAAGTTCTTCTATTTGTAGTGTACGGCATGTCACGGTGACCTAACTTGCTATCCCTGTTTTGGGAGTTGATTCAAGACGAAGAAGCTATCTGCCTTATATCCTAAATAATTTATACTATACATTTATATCAAACTTATATTATTTAGTTTTCGCAGAAAATATTGCATTGTCTTGCTTTTCTTCCCTGTTATTTGCTTATTTTAATGAGGAGACCACGACCATCACCGTGATCACCGTCTTGAGTTGTGATGATCATGGTCTTCTTTCTATTTTGGAAAACGACACGCACAGTATTTCACTTTCGTTTCCAGTTCTATTAGTATTTCTAGAATACTCATGCAAAGAAACAAGAACGCAGCAGCAAAGGTAAATACTCAAAGAAAGATTTTACTTATTTGGTGCTTTCGGTTTTGTGGAACAAGGAAAGATATTCAGTAGGAACACATTTCTGAAATAACAAGATCATTGTTAAGCACGCAAAGTAAATATAGACTAGTTTTTAGTGTGGTCTGATTTGGTTTCATCTGATGATGGTAGGTCGTGACACCGAGCTTTGTTGGAAATGGTGGTAGTTTAAAAGAGTTGTCAAGTAAGTAGTTCGTAAGAAAATGGAAATGCTGGCAACTGGATACACTGTAGAATAAGCTTTTTTTAAAGACGCCTGAGAAAAAGATGAGATTTATCGATGACGGAACGGGTGTAGTGGTATGGTAAGATATACTTCAGAAATCGAAGTAACTTCTATTTTAAGTAATAAAAGAAGTAATGGAGCAGAACAAGCTTGTTACACACGTCGGGAAAAAATTACGATAGAGTCAGTTTCAATCATGCTAATTTCTTTTTCATCTCGTCTTCTGGTCCATTTTCTTTCTGCTGTTGACAGCATTTTCATTTCAATCTCCGCTGATGATCCGCTTCATAGGGTAGAAAAATTCTCCACTAAGCGGTTTACAATTTCTCTGACTGTCCTACATAAAAATGATAAACCACCAGAAAAAGTGCATGTTCATGTATCATATACGGTACATAGGTATTACCTATCAAATACGCAAGTATAAAATACGTGGTTGTTTCTTGGTATATACTATATACATACCTTCAACAAAAGAAGTTTTAGAAGGAACAGTAGTTAGTTTGGTCTACTCATTTTCCAAACTTTTCACGATTTTTAGGCATCCTCTCATGATATTCACTTCCTTCTTTAGGTATTCTGCCTGCCTAGTTGCCACTCCTTCTGCTGGAAATGACTTGTAACTGAGTGCCATCATATGATGGGTGCATATATATCATCTTTTATTCTGTTGCTTCATTCAGCGCAGTACTGTAAGCCTTAAGTCAGCAAAAATTTACACTAAGCTTTCTTTGTACAACCGCTGCTGCTGCAGTAGCAGCAACAGAGAATACCGAAAAATTGCATTTAACAAAGCTTTACATTTTTTTGTCTATCGAATTATGTGTAGCAATCATGGGCTCTTTACTCCACTCGAGACTTGTCCATAAATTTTGTATCCTTTTCATTTTAGACAGCTCAATGGGGATTCTGTTGGTTTGCTTGGTTGAATTGAGTATTGGTGTGAATTTGGTGAAGCTGTGTAAATTGTGAATGTGAGTGAGCTCATTTAGTGAATAGATAAATCGTACAATGAACGTGTGTATACGGAAACTAGGAAATGAAGATTGCACCAACGCCAGACCATACCCAAAGAGAATGAAAAAGAAATACTTCCACACTGAGAAAACTTCCTGTGAAAAAGAGGATGATCATTCGTGTGTGTGGTCTTCTTTTTTTAGTCAAACAAAGCAAATGCTTGTCCCTAAAGGGTTTGTAAAATTACATACTTTTTCTATAAAAGACTCTATGGGTGCTGCTGCGTATCAGCTAGTGACATTCGCTGGAAATTATTGTTCCGCACCGGCAGCACACCCGGCGTTTTTCAACATAAATCCATTTTTGTATCTTAACCACCACCATCATACCTACCCTTTCCTATAGTATTCATTGTAAAAGTCCAGAAAGAAATTATTACAACCTGTGTACGCTTTTTTGTGATGGTTTGGTTTGTCTGGTCTTTTCTATCTTTGTAACATTATAATATATTTATTTAGTCACCCTATAGGGATTTCTCCAGACTCCAAAAACAGTGCATATGCATACTTTAGCAGGGCATGTAAGAGAAAGAACACAGCTGCTGGTGATCAAAGTGAATACGAGAAAAAACTAAAGGACAGATCCATCTTCATCTTCTTGCTTTGCCAATTTTATTTATTCATGAACTTTTGCAATTTTCAGAACATAATGGAAAGTAAATAACTTTTTCTCCTTTTGTTAATGCGAAAATTAAATTGTCCCTTCTCAAAAAATTTACCTTCAAACCCTACAGCTATGTACGTAGATAATGTAACACAAATACACATACAAATATATACAAACACATTTCCCTTTTAGTTTTCCATTCATCTTCTGAATAATGTACTCTAATAACTTTCCCTTTCTGAAAATCCATTATCATCTGTGATAATACTTCCACTATTACTGGTGCACTTCTGTAACACTCCACTCAGCAGACTCACGCAGTTGGAGAATAACAAGGAAATTTTCATTCATTTCAAATGCAAAAGTACCTTTTACTTAAAAGAGAATTCCTTTGTCTACCAAAACACTAAAATGGAAATGAAGTTAGTATCATCTTCTCCAGTGTAGCATCATTCAATATTCAAGGTAGAATAATGCATGTAAAGTAAGTTTCGTCGTTGGCGGTGGTGACTAGTGTAAATTAAGGGGTTTGAATTAGTAATGAAGAGCTAATAGAGATGGATCATTTTTGTGTAGGAGGAGGTTCAACATGAAGAGAAATGATATACATATATATATATATTTATCCCGTCTTACTTTTTCTCTCACCTAAAAAGGCTTTGATGAAAAGCCGCTTAAATCGGTAGAGAGAGTGTAAGCAGGGCATACACACAGAAAAGCAATTGGCTTTGACAGTTTTAAGGACTCTAAGTACTGAAAGCATCATCTCATCCTTTCTTGTAGAGCTGCTCCCACAATTTCCGTCGAGAAAAAAGCTCTTTTATTCTCCTTAGAAAAAACGACTCTGAAAGTATATGTGGGTCACTGACTTTGATCCCTTTGTTCATCAAGTTAACATATAGCAGCAACAGCAGCCTTCGGTCCCTACGCCCTAAACTCATGTGTATTTTTTTATGAATGACATTCCACTACAGAGGCTCTTTTATACTTTGCTTTCTTCCTGAGTTAATCCCGTAGATATCATCGCTATCATTACTGTCATTGAGGGAAAAGTTTTTAGCTTTTTGTTGTCGATAGTACACTATGCACCTTGTATTTAGTGGAATTGATGCACTGAAAATGGGATCAAAATGAGTAGTATGGTTATAATAATACCATTCCACAGAATCCTTCCTCCGATAGCATTAATCTAGGACGAAACTATGGTAAATGGACAGAAACTTCACTTCATTCTCATCATTATCATCATCATAAACACCATTAGCGTTAACCTAAATTTTAATTGCTCCCAGGATAGTGTCAGTCAGCACACTCTGTCGACAATCCATATCTTCTTTACCACAACCCTACATACTACTTGAAAAATTATCAAGAATTTTGAATATCTTTATCCAACCTATCTATATCACATTTTGTGTATCCTTCAACATGAGTTACAAGTTTCCCAAGGATATCAAGTCCTATCTTGAGAAGAACCCTGCCTACGATGAATATCTAAAGGACAATCGGGGTGATCACCGGTATTTGCGCTGCGAGTACCCCCAGTTAATGGGATGGAACACATTAAGAAGACCAGAATGGCTGCCACGCTCTCTGAAATATCCCTACTTTGACAAGCCTTATGGCATCCAAGCTAGAACTCAAGAAAGGCTGATGAAACCACACGTGAACAAAGTGAAGTTGTACCGAGACTCTGATGAGTCTCACAGCATTCTGAAAAAGGCTGAAATTTACATGGACGAGAAGCCTTACAAAAAGCGGCCTTGGGGTGAAATTAGAATTGGCACCTGGAAAAAGAATGGGAACGCCAGAGTGATGGTCAAGATATTTGATAAAAGCAAACCAGAGTGGGAAACGGAAGAGCACTTACTTACTCTGGAAACGTGTAAAAGTCAAACTATCGGCCACGTCAATTTTGTTCATTATTATGGCAGTTTGGAAACAAAGTTGTTGAAATATCACGTTTTTGAGCACATGTCAAGAGGCAATCTACTTCAAGTTTTGAGATCGTCCACAGACTCCAACCATCCTGACGCCGTATCAATAGCTCCAACTCCACCTCGTCAAGAAAATGAAAGGCATTCTGAAGCACATTCTTACGATAGCCGAAGTAGTGGCAGTAACGGCCATCGTAATAGTGGCAACGCTAATCAAAGAAAATGTTTCCTGTCCGATGACATTTTGAGAAAAATGTTTTGTCAAATCTTGTTTGCCGTCAGTCATCTACACGACAAAGATATAGTTCATAGGCGAGTCTCCACCAACGATAATAATAACTTGCTTGAATATATATTTATTTTTTCCTTCATGAAAAATTAATGTGATATCTTACATCCTTCGCGTTTACACAACACAGAAATTTGAAGCTAGAGAACATTTTGGTGGGAGAATATTTTGACATCCGAATACAAGATTTAGGATTTCTAGAGAAAACCACAGCTCAAAATCATGGTGACGCCCAAACAATATCTCGAACAAAATATAGCCAAGAATATGGTCCAAAGAAATATCGTAGTCCAGAGCGCATGAAACAAATTGGTTTTAATCCATTACTTGATCAAGTCTGGGGTCTGGGTGTAATTTTGTACGCCATGTTCCACAAAAAATTTCCATTTTCTTTTCACGAAGGCGACAAAGAGCACATTGACAAAATGCTAGGAAGAGGCACATTGTACCCCAATCCTTCATATCCTCCCGGATTACTGAAACTTTTTGAAAATCTATTCCAACCAGAGGAGTTTCGTCCACGAACATGGGAACTGTTTGACTATGAGTGGATTGCCAGCGATCCTAATGCCCCTACAATGAAAAGACAAAATGCAATAGGAAGATTTACTCATGAAAAGGCTAAGGCAATATTGAACGAAAAGGCGAGAATGCTGAAAATTAGAAAGCAGCTCTTCAAGAGATTCCGCTTGTTCCGTGCGGACATGAACAGACAACCCAATTACCAACAGACGGAAAAGAGCAAAGCGGATGGAATGCTGGATACCGCTACAGAACTAATTGGCCACAAACCCTTTTCACCCAATCAACTTGACTACAACTTTGAAACGTTGCATGACTATGAGAAACTTCATAAAAATGAGTACTGGCCGAGTCTCTTCCAATTCAATCCAATCAAGTGTAAGCATCTCGGAATTAGACGAAACTATTGTGAAATCAAACAGGATCCGAAGGACATGGTCGGAAATTTGCTTAAGTTACAAGACAAGAAGGTCAAAGAGTATCCACTTCCACCCAATCCAAATGATCCACCCAAAAGACCACCTTTGAATTTGGAATATATCGAAATTGACGATTACCTGAAGCAAAAATGATTGCAAAAATATGCCACTTCACACCAACCACTAAACAAAATTTACAAGTTGGTGGATTCTAAACTAACTTACTTTTTAACTTTTGAACAAATTAAAATCAGTCTGGTATCTTTCTCCACCAATACTCAAGCTTAAACAAGTTCTTGTCAGACTTTTTTTTCTTTGATCATTTGATGGCATGCTTCCATAATCAAAAGCATAGAAGTTTAGAAACAGAAAAAAGTCGATGCGAAATCTCTCCACTTGTTCAACTAGTTTTACAAGTTTTTTTTAATACGATTTCCTTTTTCTACTTTCCCTTATACGTAACATAACGTTACAAAGCAGACAGCTAGTCAGAGGCAGTCATTTTGGGAAAGTGATAAAAACTTTTTTTTCTTGAAGTTCGGTGTGTTCGTTATGTCTTGTCAGATTGTATAATAATCGTATAACAAACCATCAACTTTCTCCTTAGAAAAAAGCATAACGCTTTATACTTGTCATTAATCTTTTGATGATTCCTTCATTGTCCAAAGAAAATGATGCGATACGGTCGGATGGCTAGATGATAGGCTATACTAAAAGAAGGGAACTTTAAGGAAAGGACGAGAGAAAGTCATTCCTTCTTCCTCCATTTGGTTTTATCATCATCTATCAGCGCACTTCACAGACGGCCATAATAACTTTTGTGTCTTATCTTGCTGTTCACAGTATTAATTTTCGCGTGGGGTCCTGTATTACTGGCGTCAGCTGATATCGTTTTTATTTTCAGACACCATTCTTTTTAGTTTATAGAACTCTATTTGTACATATGCATAAATACATATTATTATAACCTGCTATGTAGCGATAATGAATCTTTTCCTGCCACAGAAAATATTTTTTCCTGTCTTGCCAAAAAGCATAAAACCGTGTGACGAATGGCTATCTGTTTATCCAATGCCTTTTGTGTTTTTTGCCAAAAGGTAAAATAACGTGCCATGTGGGAGTACTTCACAAAATTCCCACACCAAACTTGTACTACGCTTTATAGGTAATGTTAATAAAGTATATCGGCCCACAATCAGGAAAATGTTTACTTTTTAAGTCCTGTTTTTTCTACAAAAGCAGTTTTAACCCGCCGAGTAGTCTCTTCTCCGTCTCATATGTCTCGCTTTAGTAATTGCCACTATAATTGCTACTGTATTAAAGCCAGCTGTTACTGATATCCGAAGTCTTATGAGTCTAATGGGATTTCAAAATGGACTATGTCGGCCTTATCGCAATGTAGAGTAGTGAACAGACGCAGACTAAGCACTGTATAGTTATGTTTAAATGACATCTCATTCGCATCCCTATTTGTTGAAATAAACACAAGCTGATGGTCACTCTCTGTCTTCCACCGACCTAACAATTTGCAGTTTACTCCAGTTTTCGTCTACGATACGATACTCCTCGTTCTCATTGACAAAGCCCTACAGCTTTATATCTACAGTATGGTCATGGTAAGTAAAAAGCGGTGTTCTTTCAACCTTGCAAGTAACCCAACAGATTGTGAGGAATTGAGCCTTCAGGACATCTTCATTCTGGGAGAACTGTACAATGACTCATATAGTACCCACATTATCGTCATGTCTGGCATTCTGCTTCTTGTCATGTCCATGCAGGCCTTACTTGTATTGGTATTATCGCCCCTTAGGATTCACTTTTCTATACTACACTACAGTGCAGTAAGTGAAGTTATGTGAAAACGGGGTACCAATATTTTAGAGTTTGCTATTTGCAAATTCTGTAGCGTAAAGAGAACCATAAGATTTCTCCAAGGGCCATCCGCCTCTGCTTCGCTATCCTTACATTTTTTACAGTATTTCTGCTTCAGTCAGATTATAAATGGACGGTTGTAACGGCACTCTAGAACACAAAGTTTTTTTTTATCTTGTAGGTAACTAGACCTCAAATACAGGAATAAAAAATAAATAAAAAGCAAACCAGTGACTTATCTTCTTCCATTGACAGGAAGTTTCAAAGGAAAACCATTTTTGCTTTCCTTTTTTTACTTACTTTTCCTTGAAAAGTGGGATCATTTTTTCCCTGTCTCTCTTTCTCAAAGAAAGCTGGAGAGAATTTCAGAGAAAAAGTATATAAATATGTTTAGGCGTAGTACACCACCGTACGTACACAGCACACATACAAATCTCATGTGAGCTTTTTTTGTCAACATCCTTTCATATGAGTTATATTCCACTAAAAACAGTGTACATGAACATGAATGTTATTCCACCGTGTGAGTGGGCTTTTTATGGTTCCAGTTCTTAGCCAGTATTCACGTATTTGTTGTAAATACACAGGGGCACCTTGCTATTAGACCATTTTTTGGTATTTTTATTGCCCAAAGATCCCCATATTCACTTGGCCTGGTTTCGCCTGTTTCTGCGAAGAAAACTTTCTCTCATTGCCTCCCTCCTTTGGGGACTTAATGAAATGAAAATTCTTTTTTTAATATTTTAGCTTGTTTTGCTCTGCACTTCCTACAACCCAACCTACCAGATATGTCCAAAGAGAACACTAAAAAATTGACATTCAACATATAATAACGCTCGGCTCGGGTATATCCAAGAAGACCCATACATACAGTTGTGACGTTGTGAGCTGAGCAGCGTAAAATATTTCAAATTACTTTGTTTTTGTTGCGTGGTTGGAATGAGTAGGATCTAATAGCGCTTCTGCTGTTGGCCTTTTGATTAAAAACGAGGTTTCATCTTGCACAAGCTTCATCTTATTCAATTAGACTTTTTTTTGCGTATCCAGCCAAATGGTTTAGAAAGGTCAAGGTTCAGCGTATCAGATTCGATAAAAATGTCTGAGAGCACTTACGTACGAGTCGAGGTTCGTTAATTACAGATAATGAAGAACGGAGGCGAATTCCGATAATCTACTTGCTGCATTCGTCGGTTGTTGACCTGTATTAAGCTGAAAGCATGCAGTAAAATGTGTATCTATTTAGGCAAGGCTGGGTGAAACTAAATCGTCAAATATGGCAATGACTGTTAGAATATTACAATTAATTTTTCAATTTTCTTTTCATAAAAAAACCTCTAAGGGATGTTGCGGTATAAGTATTTACAAACAAAGAAACATTTAGGACAATGTGAAAAGCTACGTGTTATTTAGGATGTGTGCTTTGTTCTGTTCTAATCCATTTCAACTATCAAGTCTGCGTTTCCTAAAATAAATATTTCCTTGCGGTATCTTACATAGTGTGTGATTACAATTTTTCATTTGAACGCCAACAACATTTATAAAGATTACGAAAAAATCTGGGAAAGTTGCCAAATTTGTAGTGTGAGTGTATGATGGGTCCGTCCGTCCATAGTCTGTCTTTGTGGACGAGTACGTACTTCATTCGCACATTATTCAACGAAAAAGATATAATATTATGGAGTTGATGGAGAAGATATGAACTCTTACTTTTACGCAGCTTCATTCTGTCTATCTTGTCATTTTTTTCCTCACCTCTGCTCTCAACTCAACACAATCCCATTACGACTGCCATTTTATCTCTATCATATCTTTCGAGTACTGAGTTGAGTACCGTACCGACCCGAAGAAAGGAACAAGAATAAGAAGGGAAAAAAATGAAAAGAGTCAGAGACAGACGGACCTCTTTTTTCATCCTTTTCATACGACGACTCATTCGATAGTTACGTTTCATGCAACAAACAAGCCAGTGATATATCAAAAGCGGCGGGAAAGAAAGCGTGAAGCGTAGAAGAAGAAAAAAGAGAAGAAAACATTGAATTGACAAAAAAAGAGAGAAAAATTCCTGTAGACACCAAACAGATAAAGTTTGCTTGAGTATTTTCTTTCCTTTGTGCTTATTGCTTTTTTCCTGTTGCCTTCAGTCGTAAGCAGGCGAGGGTCTTGTGAGCCATTTTTTTCATTTTGATTGTAAGCAAAGGAGACTAGAAATGCGAAGATCCATACAAACTCAAAGTAAATGGAATGTAGAGTTTGGTTCTTGTGTATGTATATCTCTTTGTCCATTTCTACTTTGAATGAAACAAAAAAAGTCGAAAAATGAAGACTGCAAAGCTTATTGTGCATGTCGAATTCCAAGAAAAGGAAGAAAGGGAGTGTCAGGATCAGATAGCATTCCGATACTCACAAATTCGGATCGTATACCCTTTTGTCTATAAAAACTAAAAAAAATGAAAGTAAAAAAGAATATGCTGAAAGTCTGTTCTGGTGGTGAAAATCCGATGTATGAGATATGGTGAGGGTTACTTGCGTGTTTCAGGCGTTAGTATTTGGTAAAAAAAAGATTTTCTTTCTTTCTTTTGAAGTCATTGGTTTGGAATTCTAGAACGGTAGTGTCATATGGCTACACAGCTGCGGTCGTGTGAATTGAGGTGAGCAGTGAACAGTGATTGCCTGTCAAAGCAAGTCATGCAAAATATAAAAAGTAAACATGAAAAGAAGGGAAAGGGAGTAGTTTATAATAACACGATTTTTTTTGAGTTTTCGATAACAAGAATACGCCTCATGTAGAAACAACAATTTTTTAATGAAAACTAAATCGAATTACCAAATAGACGAAAATATTGTTTTTAGTTTAACTTTCAATCTTTTCATAGCTTTCGAGTGGATTTATTGAGTAATCATAATGCAGGTTATTTTTTCTTTGATGTTTTTTCCAATTAGGAGGAATCCTTGTTTCAAATTTTCACAATGTCGCAATCTTTCAGGCAAAGCGTCTGTCTTGTCTTGCAAGTTTTTGAATCACAGTCTTCGAAGTTCGAACCAAATACCGGGGTTAGGCAAATTTTTACGCATCTAATAGTGTTGAAAGTAAGATAACAACAGTAAACTTCGTTTTTATTCTCTTTTTTCATCCACTGTATTGCCATTGGCATATACTTCACAGTAGACTAAGAAAGTCACCAGAACACGTATTGCCCGCTTGAAATTTCTGATTTCGAACTTCGCTGTGTAAAGAATTTTTCAGTCATATAATATGCCCGGCAAAGAAAATGAGCACACCAAGTGTTTTAGTTCCGTTATTCAGTCAGAAATATTAGTAATCGATCATAGTGAGCAAACATTAAGAGAAATGTTCAAGAAAGGTCCTTCAGAAGAAAAACTGAAATGAATGAAAAATGGGCCACCACTTTGGCATTGATCAATGAAAACTTTGGATCATTGACTACTACACTATACTTCACGAAATTGCTTTGTATTGTGCATATAAGGACTAATGATCACTATGCCATGGTACAAAAAATAATAATTAAGCCTGGTTGAAAGCGCCTCTCAGTTTCTTGATGACTTTTTTGCCAAAGAATTAAAACCTCATTTTTCATTCGATCTAAAAACGGCAGCGGAAGCAGAAAGTGGAAACGGATCGCTACAAAAGACATTTGTCAAAATCACACAAGGGCACATACCAAGAAAGGATTATAAAACCATTAAAATACTCTGGAGCGATCAGATTGAGTTAATCCAAGCTTAAGTGCAACATAATTCGTAATAAATGCAAGTACGAACTTATTCGTCAATTCTCATTACGGCTTCCATGTCTTCAACCTTATTTAATTCCTACAAATATTATCAGTAAATTTTAAGTAGATCCTGAAAAACGTGTATGAGTATTGACGTGTAAAATGAGTATTCATCGAACAGTGACGGACTTAAAGTACCACTTCTCGCGTAATACCTATAGTTTATCAATAATCATTATTTCGAGTAAATTCGTAGATTATTTTCTTACGAAGGAATTTTAATCGTATTTTAAAACGGTGTATGAATTTCACATGCAAACATTATTTTGCAATTTTGCAATAGTTTACATCACGGTAAAATACCTAAAATATTATAATATCAGATCATCATTGTAATTGTAAGGCAACATCCGATGAAAGCTTGAGTAGAAATTATCGAACAGCCGCTACCCTCCACTCTCCACTTACTTGGGTGAAATACAAACATCGCCCTCACCGCCATTTGATATTTTTTGCTTCATAAAAAGGTTACTCCTACTTTATGATGATGTATACGCCTTGGAGGGATAAGCAGTTTCTGAACATAGAAATACATGTGGTTAACGTTTATGCCTAGAAGATATACGGAGAAAGTGACAGGCAGAGTAATGAATGTCATTGTGCTATTTGTCACTTGGTATAAATCATCGCGTGATTTTGCGGGAATGGGTTTGCTATTTGTATGATGAAACGACTACAATTTCCCTTCCCTCTCTTCAGCTGTTATATTGCTTTCTCTACTGTTATTATTGAGCGAGTGGCAGGCAGAGTTTTTCCGGAAGAAAATATTTGTCGCCCATTGTGCTTTGTGCTTATTCAGCTAGCAAAAGTATGATAATAGCAGAGTTGGAGTTCACGATATTGCCGAACTTACTACGAGGAGAAAATGCTTGTAGCTATTTTACTTTCAGTGAAAAGTTTTCAGCAGCCGGAAGGCGTGAGGAGGGAGATCCAATGGTAGTAGAAAAATGATATGTTTATAATGGCTATCAAGACAGTAGACATAAAACAGGGTTGCTTTTTGACATAAAAATAAATCATGTAAATGGCATTGAACATACCTGTGTATTAATAAAGCTAATTAATTTAATGAAGCTGAAATGCAAGTTTATAATGATATTCAAAATTTAGTCCATCACAAAAAAGCTATTAACTTGGTTTACTGTAAAAAAAAGTACATTTAGTGAACTTCGAATGAATGGGTTATTGCAGTGCACTTCAACAGCTCCTCCGTATGCAATTGTATCCACTTCTCTACATAATGCGGAATCGTCACCCAGCTTTCTATTCAACCAGTATTGCACAAACTTATTTTGGTTGACAAAGCTAGAAAGGATTACAAGATTAAAAATATGATGTCCAATTCCAAAGAGGAGTTCCATCCCACTCTTCACTCTTGGAGGAGTACAAATAAAAATATACCCTGGATAATCCAAGGCTTAGAATGTTAGAATTCGAGTTCTCCTTCCGCTAGTTTGCTTCATCGATTGCATTTTGTTAAGTTGTTCGTGTAACAAGATAACTTTCGGGTTGAAAAATTTATGACATCAAGACACCCTCCAGTCTGACAAGTTTCGAGTCAAGCACAACGAGTTTAGTACTACTTTGAGGGTATACTTGTGTGTACAATACGGTAAATTAAAATTTAATTAAGCTTTCCCCTACCTAACCCATACCCGTCCTCTACCGCTTGTTTATAATTTCTGAAGCTTATCAACGCAACACCACCTAAAAGTAAAAGTTTGCGACTTCTCGCCGACGCGACTACTCACTGCTTTCTTAAACTCTTAAACTTATGTATAACTATGCAGTATGCATTTATTATAAATTGTTTCATTCAAAATTTGCAACAAGCGAATTCACACGTTAAACATTGCATTTAGTAGTTTTCCGCTTTCTTCAGATAATAAAAGTTTGCAACCTCTAAGTAGACAGCAACTGGACATGAGCCAAGAAAAACGCACAAGAAATGCGTACTAAATTGAAAGTCTGCTCACAGAATAATACATCTAAAGATCATGGTCAACATCGTTCAACGGTCTAGCTGAAAGCATAGGTTTCTGTGACTCAAGCCAGCTCGACGTATTTTTCCCATGAAGCTTTTCACCAACAACTTTCACTTTAGAAAACATCAAACGGTTGAGTATACCGCCTAGCGTCCCAACTTCAAACTACTAATACACGACTACTCTCTTTCATATTAGTATTTGTGATTTGCCCCTAGATGTCGAAAACGACCTAGTCTGACAATCCAGTGCAATTTGCAAGAACTTTCACTTTACCAGCAAATCCACTGAATATTGCTACATCACAATTACCAGTCTACCGGCAGTACTCAACTCACCCAAAAACGTATATATCATGTACTCTTGCCAATTCAACGCACGAACAATCCATCTCATCTTGAAAAACACAACCTTTTACTTTTCTCCCATTCTCACAGTAAAATAAAACAGACAAAAGACTATTTTTCCTTGTCTGATTCACTTTCAAGCAAAAGTCATGACTGGTATATCTTATTGGGATACCATCAACATTCTCCTCGTGTTTCCATCTTTTAGTAGACTCCCAATTCTGCTCTGGCTCTCTTCTTGTCCTCGTTGTTTTTGTGTACATACTTGTTCACTCTCTTCTCGCTTGTTGGCCCATTCCTTTTACACATTCCAACAAAAAATATTATTCATCTGTCTATAACTGTGCAAACGTATAAGCATTGCACAAAAATCGTACAGATTTTGGCGATAAAATAACACTGAGAAAAAACAACTATCGGTCTTGCTGAAGAAACTTCCTTCCGCTCTTTTCACTCTTATCCTTTTTCATGCATGCATTCATAGTACAAATCGAGCAAAATATAATTTATAATGTGCGCCTCCTTCGGAATTATTTTAAAAGCACAACCAGCTAATTCATTACACTTTATTACCAATTTGTCCGTTCGTCTAGAAATTTATAACTTCTTAAGTAGCCTTGATGTCAGATAAAATTATGTAGACCTTCCCACCATTTTATATAAGTCGTAGATATGAACACAGCAATAGCCAAATTAATTTATCAAAGCATGAACTTAGTGCGAATTAATATTTTCGCTACTTGTATAATTCTATCATTTATTAACTTGAATTCATGTATACCTACCTACTATTATTACTGTATATGTATCTCTCACATATCATCCATATCTCAATGCCATACATTCAACCATACTTTCTCCCTTAACAAAGCCATACCAGCTGTACGTGGGCTTTCACCCCAGTGAATTATTGATCGTGAAAGGTTGCCCTGTTTTTCGCCACATCTTCTATCTATCTTTTTCATACACCCATCTGAAATCTATTTTATAACCCTATAACAGACTTTTTATGCATCTCTCCTCTCCTCCTCTTTATTTCTTTATAGTTCTTTCTGCACTAGTAGTAAACCATAGTTGTTCCACCTAAACATTCACACAAGAGACAACACAGGAAAACAGCACACAGCCGCGCCAACCATTACCACCGCACACTCATGCATACATTATTATTTTTTCTCTTCTCCTTTCCCCTCTCCCCTTCTCACTCAACATGAGTTACACGACAACGGGATCATAACCATCATCATCCTCCTCTCACAAGTTGGTTGTGCATAATAAAACATAAAAATGAGCACCTTCAACAACCCACCGACCAGAAACCCCAGAAGCATCACTACACCAGCATCCATTTCAAACTAAACTAAAACCAACCCATACCATTCAACTTCTACTATTATTGCTCTTCTAAAAAGCTTTTTTTTCTTTATGCATCCGTAAGCACAAGGCATACGATAGTTCCAACAAAATATGCAATGAATTCATATTTCCACACAGCCTCGTCAGAAAATTCTCTCAAGAGTATCACAGAACGGTGAGAAAATCATTTAGTTTCTCTACTTCAGAAGCAACAAGGTAGCAAATTTATAAGCAGATTCAGCAAAAAAATAACAATATCAAACTTCTTGTTCTAAGACCACCTACAATTCAAATCTGATGCATATAATACTTTATTTGTAAACATGATAACAGATTATGCATGCCCAAACCAAACCTATATTCCACATTCCAATTTTAGACGCCCGCCTTCCATTCCAAGTCATCCTAAAAACAACATCAATTTTGCTCACTGTGCAAATGCAAATGTCAGCAGACAGAGTAAGGAAAAGTGAAATTTATCTATAATACCCACCAACACTGGCATCCCAACATACAAGATCATATGCTTTTACTGGTGACAGAATACACATGCACCAACTCCACATAACCTACTACCTATATTTCTTATGACTATTTTTGGACTGCTTTTCACTCATCTTTTTCTACTTTCTACTTACATCAAACATAGATGAATAGCTGACAAAGCACTCACTCAGCAACAACGTTGAGAATGGAAGGACTTTCGAGGCGCAAAAAATAAATAAGTTTCCTGTGCAGCTGCTATGATGGCGGTGTGTGTATTTGCGTTCCACTTTTCTGCTTTCTCCACTTTTTCTGAATAACAGCGGCTTTGCTTTCTTTGGCTCATATTTTCGATTCGAGTTGAGTTTGTGAATGGGGACTTTAGGGCTGTTATAACTGTTCAACATCTTATTTTGGCTTGTTTCGTTGTTGTACGTGTTGTTTGAAAAGTTTTATTAAACTTGAGGAATTTTGTGGATTTCCATTTACGTATATATAGTCATCTATTCAATTCATTTTTCTCTCTCACGTCACATAGGTATGTACATACATATGTATACTACACAGTTTACTGCAAAAATGCTGGGTTTACTTTTCGACAGCTGTAAAAAAAAGTTTTTTTTTACAGTCATTCATTTATATTTTATCTCCGGATCTAGACTAAATTCCACTTGCAACTGCTGCTGATAATTGAAAACGATGATGGCGGTGGTGGATTGAAAGTTGTTGAATGGTTTAATTTTATTTCATACTAAAATTTTCCTAGTAATAAACATCACGGCATGGCATGCTTCTGGCGTAGATGGATTTACATTTTTTGTTTGATTTTATTTCTTTCGCTGTCGGCTTGGTACGTTAAGAGGAAATTACCACATGCAACGTTGCATTCAACATAAGAATCTAGAATGAAATAAGTATTAGTAGTTTTGCATCATCTTATCGTTCTACTCAAAGCAATCAGAGAACGAAGGAAAGGGAAAACACGCAAATGAAAATGAATTTATGTGTTACGAACCAGCCTATCTATCTTTACCAACCAAACGAACTACTTTTACGAAGACTAAAACTAGACTAGTAGACTTATTTCCGTTCCGATTAAATCACCGTCAAATCCCCCTTTCATTCCCATTTTATCCGCTCTCGTTCTTGTACTAGAGGCACACATGGAGAGAGAAAATCCGCTTATGTCTCATCTTAAGTTGGTGGTGTGGCGATGGTGGAATTGCTTGTAGTTGGCGAATGTGGATATTATCCGTTCCTCTCATTCACTCCACTCATCATAAAGAAAGGATAAATGAGGAAGAAAACGGAATTCTTTCAAATGAAAGAGCATCACAAAACGGAACAAAGAACAGAAGGAGAAGAAAAGCAAAAGCAGTTTCGCATCAAAGGATGTATACTGTGTGTACATTAGTGAATTTACAGACACACTTCTCTCATGTATGCTTATCTTATCACATGTTATAATATTATAGTCGTTTTGCGCCATATTATGTTTCTCTTCGTTCCGATCTTCTTGAAAACTTCTACGTCTTCTGTGTAAACTCATGTTCCATGATCACTTTATTGGCTTCAATTCTGCAGCGAAGAAAGTCCTTCGTCCTTCTTCTTTCCTTTTACAAATATTAAACACAGGCTAGCTTTCTAACGCTCTAGAGCAAAGTCTTCTTATATGTTCTTCTATGCCTTTTATTATATTTGTATTCCCGATTGAATTTTCTGCTAAAATAACACGCTTTTCTTCTCTCAGAGATGATGCGATGGACAAACAGTATACTTATCTCATTCTCTCCAAGTTCATATTTTATAGGCAACTTGTTCGTTTGTTCAGCGGTGGATACTTCCCTGGGAACCTGATCCCAACTCTCCCATCAACATCATCAGCAGAAGCAGCAACTTTCCAGGATCATCATTGAGGAAATAACTCTTTTCCCTTTAACACATTGTCTGTGCCAAGTGGACCCATTACACATCATCTTCTCTTTTTCTTATGCCTTTTTTTCTTCATGCCCTTCTACACTTCATTTCATTTCTTGCTTATAGCCACATGCACACATTCGGATTGGTTTTGCAAGACTATCGCTTGGCCATCATCTTGGCATGCATATGATTCTCTTTCTCTGCAAAACGCAAAATGAAAAGCTCCACAACCCGTGTGGTCTCAGTGTACACCTTTTTTGTTGAATAAGGCATTTTGCCCCTAATATCAATAAATAATACATGTATACTTTTACTTTCATTACTCTGCTCGGTTTTAACTGCTACTTCTATTGCTACTTCTCCTTCACATCCTCACATCGTTTTCCCCATCTTCTTCGCTTCTCAACGATCTTTATAAATACTTCTAACTTCTATCAACAGCAGCACAACAACATACTATAAAGGAAAAGCAAGGCCTTCTCTCTCTCTCTCCAGCGTTCTCTCTAGAGAGTAGACCCGGAGAGAGCAAAATAGGAAAGGAAAGAGAACAAGCTGTTTTTACATCATTTCGACGGAGAGACACAGTTTCACACACAAAAGCATCCGTAGAACAAGCTATTATATTCGTAGCTCTACCTTTCACTCGTCCTCTTCTACTTTGCAAACAAACAAGAAAAACTGAACAGATAGCAGCAGATTCTCTTTCTCTCGTGAACTTTTTTTAGTTTTCTGCTTAAATTCTTATATCCTGTTTGTTCCTCTCACTCTCTCCTCAGTTTACATAACAGAGCAAACGATAGCAGTGTGGGCGAAATTGTTTGCATTGGAGCAACAAAATGTACTTATAGGAGCACCAGAAGCGATCATCATCTTTTAAGGGAAGTAGGTGGAAGTGGAAGGCAGAAGCGCAAAAAAATAAAACGTTTTACATTTTCGCAACCTAAAAAATATAATGAAAATAAAAAAGTTACTTGTTTGCGAGACATGGAAAAGCATTTCTACTTGTATTTCACTTTTGCGAGGAGGATTGGAGTAGTAGACAAACGTGAAGTGAAAGGGTTGGGTTTCTTCGTGTTTTTATTTCAGTCATTTTCCGTCTTATTGCAAAATAGTGCCATTACAATATATATACTATAAACATTACACAAAGCGGGGAGAAGAGCGAAAGCCAAGCCAAACATTTAGCTATTTTAATACTTTTTCTTGCTAGTTTGGTTGTAGGTCTCAGACATTAGCTCACCTTCTCGTGAGCCCTTGTCTTATGCTCCATACATTTATCTGTCTGTGTCTGCCACCATAATAATATACATTTGTACGCTGTTACATTACCCTATTTGTTCAAGAAGAAGGAAAAACAGGAAAAAAGTAAAAATAGAGACGGAGACAGAATAGAAAGTTTAGCGGAAGGAAGTGAACTGCTACACATCCACGTTGTATATTGCCGTTCTCTTCTCTATAAGCTTTCTCCTTTTTTGACGGTGTAGAAAATAGTAGTGATAGTGGTATATGGCCCACTGCATCTTTTCTACGCTCGTGCTCCCTTTGTGTCACTCACCAGAAATCGCGGTATGGATGTGTAAAAATAAGGGACAGAGATTTTTATGTTGATGGCAGTGCGGTGGAATAATGGTGCTAGTACTTGACTGTTTTAGAGTTTGACTGAATTACGGGCGGGGAGCCGTTACTTTTTGTCGTGCTAGTTATTTTAAACAAAGAGTAAAATAAAACTCTCCACACAACTCTCCTAGTTGCTATTGCTCTAAAATTCAGCTGCACTGTTTCTAGAAATTCAAAAAAAGTATCATCGCCTTGAAAATAAGCTAATAGCCAACACGTCTCTCTTCACCACTTCTTTCTAGTACTGATTTACGGCTTAAGCTAAACCCAAGTCAAAGTCAAAAGATAAACTTTCATGCAAGTAAAACAATATCTGAATTAATCTCTGCTGTAAGGAAAGTGTCCACTACTGTATTGTCCGACTTTTTTGCCATTTCACTTCCAGCTCTGCTGAAAAATAGTCAAGCAGAAAAATTGTCAAAGAAGAAAAAAGGCGAAAGGTTAATATTTTATTCCCCACTGCGTGTCGTGACATCGCCGTTCCGTTACCTTCGTTGGTGTGGTGTGGTACTTTTTTCCTTTGCCTTGTATTCCTCATTCCAAAGAAACGGATATCACCACTATACCATCATCATCACCGCCGTTGCATTGTATACCACAGGGCCGCCACATACATACCAAAGAAAGAACAACCAAAAAAATCGCCATCAGTGTTCACTCGTGTGTTCTTTCCTTCTAAAAGAGATCATCTCGTTAAGAAAGTTTTTTATTCGACCAACTCACTGGCTTAAACTTGTCCTGGAGGAACAATTCGGATAAAAATACTTTTGCAAACATAACTGCATACATATACAGCTTACCTTTCTTGTTCTGCTATCATTAATGTCGGGGTAGTAACTTTTGTGAATATATCGATACTACCGCACTTTTTTGTTACACAGTTTGTGCAGTGTAAAAAAATATGGGTTTGAACATTATCCTTCCGTTGCGCTACTTACCGCTGGTGCTGCTGTGAAGAAAGGAAAAGATCAGCAATAATTTTTTTTCAAGGAGACATATATTATTATTATATTATCGAATGCTCATAAAAAGTATACCCAAGAAAAAATACATGGCTTAATAAGTCCAAAAAAACTGCCGCAATTGCAATTACCCCACACATGGGTATAGCGAGGACTTGGTGACTTTTATTACTGCTATTACTAAACTCTACCAAAAGGAGTAATATTGCTGGTGTCGAATTTCCCAACAACATAACAAAAATCATCATCATCTTCATCATTCTTTTCTCAGCAGAAAAAAAGACAGCAAAAGTACCACAACACATGCAAAAGGAGAAAAAATATATAAGAAAAACTTTTCTTGAGCCACTGATTTTAGTAATCCTTGCTATGCGCATATATGAATAAGCTGTTCTTTTGTCACAAAAGTGTAAGAGTAGATACTATAAGTCTAGTTAACTACGCTTCCACTAAAGCCTATCTTTGATCAAGATGATTTCGATGCGATAAAGAATATATATTTCTTGATTTCTTCTACTTTGTATCGAAGTTAAATTGATATAGATAGAGGAAACGCGCTCTGCATTGTATATCACCACTTTCTGCCTTTCGGTGCTGAGACTTTGTTTATTTGTGTGAAAGATTTTCTCAGAAGAAGATTGCACATGTTGTTGTAAAGTGGTTCTCTGTTTTGTGCGCCTTTCGACCATTCTCTGCTGTACAGCTTCCATTTACAAAAAATGAATTGGTATATGGAATAGCTTGAATAAAGGAAGGAAGGAAATAGGAGGAGCTCTAGTGCAAAAATACAAAACAAAGGAGAAAAGGAATAAAAATGTACTATAAACAGTGACGCAAAATAAAGTTTCCGTTTAAGCCTAGCAGAAAAGATCCATCTCTTTCAGTCTTGCCCAAACTTGAAACTTGACTTCCCTTTGACTTTATTTCATGTTGTTCGCTGGAGGTTGTTACACTACTTTTTCCTTACTGTTGACTTATTACGCTGTGTCCAGTAAAAGTTAAATATATTGTCGCAATATTTACATGTTCCGCAACATAGCCAAAAAATTTATAGCTTCTGGTGTATTTATGTAAGAAAAAGTTTTTGAACTACAGCTAGAGTAATAATCGTCCGTCATCATCATCCAGAGCGACATATCCCATCAGCATTAACAAAACCTCTCAACTCACAAAAGTAGTTTTTTTTCAACACGTCCTTTCACTCTTGTTCGGATAAAAAGTACAAGTACGCATACTAATAAAAAAAGTAGGCGGCCTGTCATGGTGTAAAAACGAGACATGTGCATACCGTACCATTTACTAATACTTTTGTGCTGTATGTGAATCTGCTGACGATGAACAGATCGACAGTGGTGATGATCAAGCCAAGTTGTTACGAGTAGAATTGCCCGTTCTCATAAGTGCTATCAACATTTTTGTGCCGATGACGATGATCAGTATCATCAAAGGCATAACATTTTTATACACAAATTATGTAACGGGTCGACTGCAAGGACCGTATATCTTTTACATCTCGTGTGCTAGTTGGGCGCTTGTTACTCGACTTTGTGTATGAATTTCTCATTGCCACGATAAAACTGCCTTGACACTTCTACTTTCGTTGTTATTCTGTCACAGAGACAGAATAATATGTGGAAAAAGCGAGACCAGCAAGGCAGTAGAATAACCGGGAGCACCCACTGAGCAGTCGATCTACTTCGTTGCAGAGTGTTTTTTTTTTCTTTTGGGTGGATTTCCGTTTCACAGAGAAATATAGTAGCAAAAAAGATGATAATATAAATATTATATGGTTATATAATGTAAAGTCTAGCGTTGTATTTCCCTTTAAATAACGAGTACAGTTAATGATCACGTCGGATTGAATTACTCAGAAGGAGCGGTAACGGTTATTGCAATATACAATATCCTTGGTAGACAGTGGAGCATTATGCAAGACCATACTGCTCCGCATTTCCGAAATAATACAAGTTTACAAGAAGCCGTCGAGTCGTCGTATTAGGCAGATTGGATTTTGGCTGGCTGTGCGTGTGTTGTGTAACACTGGCATGGTGTACGGAACGGGAATTCTTGTCATTTCTTGCAAATTTCTCAGAAAAAAAGTTTTATATAAAAGTATAAGTTGTGATGTAAAACATTTTTATAGTGGAGTGTAATGGGAACGGCACTGGTGGTGTGAGACAACGCCAAAAATTTGGGCGAGGAAAAGCCCAGTGCGTGTTTCATAATGTGCTTTATGGCAGTAGTAATGGTGCTGTTGTTGTAATATAGTGGCTGAAAGCGTAATGCCAAGCAAAAAAATAGTTCGGTTCAACTGAGTAAAATATAATTACGGTGCAGATAATTAATGAGTTTTAACGTGTGTGTAATTTGAACTTAAAGAGGGAAATAATAATAACATCAGCAGAAAATTTTACCTCTTGTGCTAATGATTCAAAAGCCCCATCATTATTAATCATCAGTGATGGTTTGAGAGAATCGGAAATGTGAAAACTAGGCCCTTTCTGCATTCGGTTTTACAAGAAATTCTATTCCGCATAATTATCTTCATGTTCATGCTCTTGTACATTCCGTCTTAGCCATCATCCAGTAATTTACGTGACATCGCCATTCTGAATAATTAATGAGTGTGAGCATCTCTTCGTCTATTTTGTTGTTGTGGTGTTGTCGGTGTCACATTTCATTTCCTGGTGTTTCCGTCTTCTAATGCATATTTGTAGCTGCGGGTGGCTGCGCTGTGGCATCCAAAAACATTATTGCACAAAAGTGTTGTTCTCGGTTTTGTCGTTATAGTGGTGTTGTAAATCTTCACTTGACTCCCATTATCATCATAATTATTCTTCATTCTTTCCCTTTGACGTTACGCTTTGATGGTCTACATATATTAACGTAACCACATATCCCAACAAACATCATCTCCTTATTGCCATCATCATTGCCATTCTCCACCTCCAGGTTTTTTGTCACAAACCAAAAAAATAAACTACATATTTCTCTCTAGAGAATCTAGAGAGAAAGAAAAATAGAAGCACCCGAAAGCCTTCACCATTGGTAGCATGGCCGAGTTCGAGTCTGCAGATGAGGTAGAGTAATGAATACAAATAAGAAACGATCTCATGTTTTTTCCTCTCATTTCGCTATAAATATTCTGCTTATTTCTCCCTTGCTAAAACTTTATCTTTCTTACTGTTTGTGAAAAGTCTCAACATATTATTATCCACTAGTACCATGATTCAACTATAACTCCACTCAACGTTATTACTACACACTCTCTCTTTTCATCCGGTTTACCCTTTTGTTTTTATTATCTAATCTCTCATCAACATCATTATCATCACAGTTTTGGTAGTGGTTTTATTATAAACAACGAAAAGAGTAAAGAGAAAACCCATTCCTTTTTCAAAACTGCAGGAAAGACGCAAATTTATTCATTCATCAACGCCAGCAAAATGTAAAATAACCTCACATTCTGCATAACACTGCATTGGACTATTTTATTATTATTATAATCTATCCCATCATCATCACAGCTCTTATCCTGTCAACTTTTACAACTTCATTGTAAACCTAGAACGTATTTGTAATAACCCAAAACTTTTGTAATTCAAGTAACACTAAGCAAGATTTTTCATTCAGTTTTTTTTATTTTATGTGATGCCGTGAGCAAGATAGATTATACTTTTTGGTTTGGTGCAGAATTTCATTTCATCTATTCTCATATTTAGCATTAGCATATACATATATGTATGTATATGATAACGACGACTGTCGCATTCCTTTTCATGCCTTGACATAAAAGTGAGTTGGGTACGAGTGAATAACTAATTAACACACTAACAGACCTTTTGTGCACTCTGCCACTTACCAATATATCTACATGAAATGGCAAATACATCCTGGGTATTTATAGAAACCGCCAAAGGAAATGAAAAGACAGTTAGGATATTATGTGCTGATGTTAAAGTTAAAGTAGAGAACAGTCATTGCTTCTTTGATGGTTTATCCATCGTAATTTGGAATATATCTTGCTACCATATTGATATCATAGTTTGCATTTACAAAAAAAGTTCAGACGGAGGAGGAAAGTGAGAAAATCTCAAAGGAGAGTTGGCGTTTTCATCTATTCCATTATATTTGCTTATAGGCTATCAAGTTACTTCTTTTTATGATCTGTATAACTGCTATATAGGGAAAGAAAGTAGAGCTCTTTAGAGGTATAAAAATCACGTACGTTTGCAAAAATACGACATGAATTTTAATAATAATAATGGCAGAAGTTGTTTATATCCAAAAAAAAATGAAGATAGAAGGAAAGTGAAAGAGAGAAGAGTGAATTTGTGACATGCGTGTGTGCATATAACGCCTTGTATGTTCACTATGCTCATGTTCGGTTGGTACAGCATCGGTCATATAAAATCGCATGCTTCAAAGCAAAATCTGGTTTTCTTAGGATAAAAAGCTCATTTATCATCTGTCTATCTTGTGTACCGAATGGAGAATGAAGTTAAAGTATGTTTATCATCTTGCACAGGCGTAATATACTTCCATCTATAAACAAGGTATACTATCATATAATCCTTTTCCATAACAAATCCACTTTTGTTCTCACTCGGATCATCATACTACACTGGTTTTGATACATTGACGCAGGAAATGGGATGAATTTTGAGGGAAATCGGGTGTAAGAACCAATTTACGCGAGGGTAAACAGTGAATGAAGCTGTCATCAGCGACGTTGTTCGTTGTACACTCAACAGTGTATCGTGTCGCTGTAAAAGTGAAAATGATGAAAGATCAAATAAGGTGACTTTTGACTCTGTCACTCATTTATAACCTCACTTATGCAATATCGCACGTTTCATGGTACTTACTTTTGTTATTATCACTATCATACTACCTACGACTTCCATTTTAGTGCCAACATTGCTTGAGGTGCCGATTACAAATTTTTTCATCAATGTTTCCCTTTCACTCTAAAATGTGTCCGTATTTATCTTTCATAATATTCTCAAAACCAAAGAATATGAAGTCCAGGGTTTGAATTAAATTTCATTTTGTTATTGCACATTATTAGAGTAATATAGTCATTCGCAAATAAATTAGACATGCATTTTTCAATGATGTCCATCATGCAGCCTTGGGTTTATTTTCCTCAAGGCTCAACGTATTTTCATGAAAATGTGCAAACAAATTGTTCCATAAGATAAGTATGTACTTTTGAATACATGTTCCTGATCTTCCTTTGTATATATTTTTCAAACAGCTAGTACTAATGTACATAAGATTTAAAAATTGTTTGTATGCTTTAAATGTTACATTGACTAAATATATTGCTTAAACTACTACTAAGCTCTCATTGGAAACAAAAAAAGGAAGTACAGCCATATTGACGATTGGCCTTCACTGAAAATCTTGTGAGTTGAGCTCTTCTAAAAAAATCTCAAAAAACATAAAACTGCTTACGGAAGATCTCCCTTTTAATACCTTTTTGTGCTTTACTGCCTTCGAAGAAAAGGTCCCAAAAATGGAATAAATGTCGCCGTATTATACTTTTATTTTATATATCTCCGGCGATGATGTAAGACGACGAACGTGTCACAAAAATAGTCTACGCTTCATATTTATATATTTCAACGGTTCGTACAGAAAGTTGGAAATAGAAGGAAGCACGTAAAAAATTAATGCTTTTCTATTTATTGTGGATATTCTTTCGTGGAATGATTCCGATGTAACTAACTTTAAAAAAATAACCAATAGAAGAACATGTCTTTTTTCATTCTTCCCTACTCGTTTTGCATGTACACAATATTGTATCGCATTTCGCCTGACGATATGCGATATTATCAAAGTGAGTGAGTGATCTACCAGTTTCCGGAAAGTGAATGAGAACTATAACTGCTGGAATCGCGCTGGGAGTAGAACTCTAAGAAAATAAAGAAATCCATAAGTCTCTCTATTTTTCTCATGGCCTAGTGGGGTAGGTAGTTTCTTCAGTGTTTAAACCCCTGGGACTTGAGCAACATTTTGTTCATTTCAAACACGATCCCATTTTTCGTGTATCGCACACGTATGTATGTATGAACATAATTTAGTTTCCATCCGTAACTTTTACAAAGTAACTAACCAAAAAAGAACATGACAGGACGGAAGCAGGAGAGAAAAAGGTAGAAAGAGATTTGTTTCGCGGTGTTTGTTGCATCAGTTTGCAATGCTGGTAAATTTTTACGGCGGAATTACCCGTTACAAAAGCATGATTCGGAAAGGTAGAAAGCTATTACTTTTTGTTTAGATGCACGTTATGTACAGCAAGTAACAGCAGACAGCTTGTGGAGAAAGTCTTTATATGTATACATTGCATACTAAATGAAAAAAAAATGTAAAAAATATATGGTTTTTCTTATCAATGCAAAACACACACGACGACACACTCCCTACAGACAGCAAACGGTCCTTCCGTTGCTTCATTGTCCCCTGTGTACAGTTTTTATGCGAGAAAACACAAAAACAACAGACATATAACAACGATGAAAATGGACGGGTTTGTGTAGTGATGGACGTAAGTTTATTATGCATTTTAGATCTTTCTTGTTTCCATCAAGTGAAAGTAAAGTAGTAGTAGTCCTGAAGGGATTTAAACTAAACTAAAGAAAAGAACCAGCAGCAAACTAAGAAGCTCTATGCTTTGACACAAAGACACACAGCTGTGGTGGTATTATAAAACTAGTTTGTTTTTGGTGAAGACCGGAGATGAAGTATTTTGCGTGGAGTAGACGAGGACAAGTCAAGTGTGTATAAACACTAAGGAGTTTTTAGTTGGTCGATGGGCACCCTTCTTTCCTAGTGATAGATGAATGGGGACTTTAATTAAGTAATAAAATTCTAAATGAGTTTTCTTTACGAGATTTACTCATAGGACGGTGTAGGCATATACACATTGACTTTTTACTGTCATTGATGGAACAATGTATGCAGAATGCATATCCAATGTATGCGTATGTATAGTATATGTAATGCATATGCATTTGTTGCAACGGTGATTGGTCTTTATCAGCCAATACTAATACGTAGTCGAAGTTTATGATTAATTTGTTAATACGATGCGAAAATGAGCATGATTACGCTGTGTAATTGGATTTTGCAGAAGAGAAGAAACGAATGACGTTGTAACTGAATGAGTTTGAAACAGACCTGAAACCAAGCTGAGAATTGGTAAACTAATTAAAATGGACTACTAGAGTTTTTGCGATGGGAAATTGGAATGGCTTCAATGAATGTACCCTCATGATATAAAAGTATTTCAAGCATAATGAAATAACATAACTTCAAAGTAAATGGAATCGCGGAAGCAAAAAGAAATTAGATTGAGAGCTGGACTTCTGTTGAAATTGAAGTTGTGCTGTTTCAAATGCATACTTGTGTTATAGGTAGGTATATTTTTGCTTTCTCATGTAGCAGCATACATATATCAGGTGAGCTAAATATCGAGCCATCGTAGCGAATTCTTTCAGCTTTTCCAGAAAGCAACCATTTCAATGGAATGATGGTTAGCGGTTTTTTAAGCAGTTGAGCAGAGGGATTGTAGATGTCTCAGAAGTGTTTTGAGGAGAACGGTCGAGTTTATTTGTACTATAAGATCAAAAAAAGGAAAATTTAGGTATTGATGGATGATCTTTGATTTAAGTCGTTTCCACTTTCACTATATTGCATAAAAACACTTTTTAAAGTTTCAACTTAGTACAAAAGTACAAATACATATGTGTGTCGAGGTTTCGAACTTCATGTTGCTCACACAGAATCGTCGTAGACTGACGTAGACTCACTAAATATCTCATACCTTTCTTATTTTTAAAATGTCAGTCAGCTTTGTTGTGACTTGTTAACTTGATTGACTTTGTCGAGTATAAGGAATCCCTTCAAAAGACGTATACTCTCAGAGTGACACAAATAAAACCTTTTGTGATATTTTTTTACTCTCTATAGATTTTGACCGAATTGTGTATAAATATAAAGTTCAACCAATGTTATGTTACCATAAAGTACGTACATCTTGGGTAATTCCATGTTTCTTTGCACACTTTACTTTTATGACATCCCTGTTTTAGTGTCAAAATCAGATCAAAGTGTCAAAATTCAATCATATCAACATGGTTGATTTTTTAACTTTAAATTATTACATATGAACTCGCCGTGAAAATTATTTTCCCTTTCATCATCTCTTAAAATAACCAGATCTCAAAGAATGAACAAGCACACTTTTTGGTAATCCCAATCCTCATCCTGTTTTCACTCCAGCCTTTCATGTTGCTGTCCCTTTTCAACCTTTTTACAATTTTCTTCGTTCTATTTCTTCTTTCGCCAACACAAGCACATGAATCCTTCCAAATGCTAGCTTCAACTGAGCTTGTTGAAGGGAGAATGAAGTCAACCGTTTTCACTCCAGCTTTCTCAATTTCATTTGTAAAGCTACTTCTCTCCACGTGGAATGGGTACCACCACGCCATTCCAACCCTACTTTAAATTTTATTAGAAATGCTACTAAAATTAAATAAGCAACAGACACTCACCAACAATATTACATTATTTTATACCATAGGCTTGAAACGAAATTCTGGAATCTTAAGTGTAACAGACGTTGTAAAGGACAGAACAGGGGAAAATGCGGAGGAAGAATTCCAAGGAAGAATCTCTCGAGAGAAATCAGAGGATCAAAAGCGGCATTTTTCTCTGCATCGTCAAACATACTTATATAAATACCTTATAAGAACCTTGAGGCAAGCCATTTTAATACAGTGACTATGCATGAAGTAATGAGGAGAGAGCAAAAAAATTCATCTATTATAGTGTACCATAATACCACCTTTTGAAAGCATTCTGAAGGAGAAAATGAGAACAGGAAAAGGAGAACAGCAAAAGAAATACGGAATTGAATGAGTCCCACAGCGCGCTTCAGAGATTTTTTCAGCAGGAGACATACATACATACTTATGATCAGAGGAAAAAGCAATGAGCCTTTGTACAACGACATCAGGTCATCAGTAATAGAAGCATAGCGTGTACTAAACAGGCTAAACCGAGAAAAGAGTCCCTAGATAAATTTTACAACTAGTTTTGATCTACTTTTAGTACCTTTTTTTCTTTTTGTTATGCGTTAATCTTGGTAGTGGTAATGGTAATGCATAATTTGTAACAAGATGTCTCCGTGAAAATTGGTTGTTAGTTTTTGTTTGTAGCAAATTCGCCAGTTTTCCAGACAAAGTTTGTTGTTTTTGTGTTTCCCCATCCTTATCCAGAATTTACACATGTGTCAATTTTTATCTTAACTTGAAAAACAAATTCCACATTTTTCATTGGCCGTCTGGATTGAGTGGCTTCTTGATTTTTAGTTTACAGAATAAAAATCTACACTGCCAATAAAATGTAAACATCATGTTTGCGCAGCACAGTTGGCACGCAGAATTTTAAACATTCTGCGCACAAAAACATGAAAATCAAAAAGGATTCGTAAATCCTTACTATATATGATTTTGAATAAAAACTTTCTTGTCTTTTATTTAGTTTACTTGGAGTAGGTTATGGGTACTTTGTCCTTTAAAAAAATCTACACTAAAAGAGAAAGCTAACTTTGTAAAGATAATACTTGAGATTAAAAAGCACATATGTACATAAAGCTCAGCTTTTTAAAATGTCCTCTAAAAATCTTGGGTGTGAATTTGTAAAAATATAAACCATATCCATATAGTTATTCGAGACTTGCTTTTTGGGCAAAGGATATAAATTCTGCAGATTTCATCTACCAGTTTTCTTGGTCCGGTACTGCCACTGTTGCTGCGACTGTCAGAGACCTTGACATATGTTAAGATGGGATTTTTATATTTTCCTTTTCCATTAAATAAAAAGCCATATAGTGTTTACACACTTTTACCACCAAAAATGCAGCAAGAATAGTAGGGTCAACATGTTTCATTAAATAGCTGTACAAAAAGCAATATACATTTTACGATAGTATGTGCATCGTGTGTGGTACTAGTACAGTACACGTTCATGGAGTATGCAAGTAGAATTTTTTGTAACGGTTGGATTATCGTTTGTTTTGTGAATGTTACTTTTCTTCTTTTTGGTAAGCTTTTAACTTGGATCTCTTTACAGGCTTGACTTTGGCCTATATAGTATAGCTTCATAAACTTAAAGCAGTAGACATTAAACATTTCTTCGTAAGAAAAATCTCATGCCATAAATTTATTGTTCGTGCCAGATTGAATGAAAATCTTGTGAAATGCCAAGTAAAGTGAAAAGCAAAGCTTAAAAAACTCACCACCATCAACATTTTCAGCTAAAAAGCCAATAACGTTAGTAGCATAATAATAATAAGTATAATAGCACAGAGCAGCTGCTATTACTTTAGCACACATTTCACTATTATTGTGTGTGTATCTTTCACATAATGATAACAATAGTAATCATAGTTGTAGTTGCTCCAATCCACTTCACTGTTCGTTTTCCGTGGTTTGGTTTCTGAGGTTTTGTTACTTCGTTCATTGTTTCTCCCAAAACCACCAACTTTCATCGTCATTTATACACTTGTATTTACTTTAACTCGACTGAAGTCAGTCAAACAAACTGATCGAGCTACCAAGATTTCTCACAACTTAACCGACCAGGGTCAAAGCCAAGACAAATTACTACTTAGGTTGCAGTTGAACAACGGAGCATTTTTATGTATTACCAATGACCATTATAATAATTTTGCTATAATTTCATTTGGCAGTACAACAATCATTGCAGCTTGCCCTGCTCCTTTATCAAGACAAGATAATATTAGTAATGCCCGCACATTATCAGTCGACGTAGATTATTTGCTCCTTCAATTTTTGCGTGGTCATCTAATGCACCATCTGAATGAAATGGATGGATGCTTGATGCATGGCAAAACTCGACTTTCTTTAGGCGTTCGCCCTACTATTACTCCCAGACAAAGTCAGATTTCGCAGCAAAGCCATACGAAATATAATGCCAACCAGCATCTTTACATTCAATGTATTCATTTACCGCACCACAGTGTATTCCCATTCTTCACTGGCAGTGTACATTTTTGAACTTAGGTACAAGAAACTTGTAGCCTCGCGCAGCTCTAGTATCAATGCATACTATGCCATCATTATCGTAGTACATTTTCATGATGTTCTTCTCAACACGCTTCTCTCACACTTGACTTGCTTTCTTTTTTTACTCTACTTGTACCAGAATACATTGAGATTTCTGCTTGCTTATGAGTTTTAGTGTGTGTTTGGTGTGCTCGTGGTGCTTTATTCTCCCAGCCACCATTTACCATCATCATTTGCCATCATCCCACATTTTGCCATTTCATTCTCTTCTCCTCTGACTGTTGGTGGCATTCACTTAGATGAATCCTCTCGGTTCACTGATTTGTCCAAATCATACTCAACTTGTCAGGGAGAATCAGAACAGAGAAAACGTCTGTGTGTGCTATATGGTCTCTGTCCTATTTTCATTTTAGTGTCGGCCTCGTTGGGCTGACAATACAGCCTTTTTTCTTTCAGTGTAAAGGAAACAGATACCCACATGATTGTTAATGCGATTAATGTGTATAGTTTTATTGGATTATCTAAGTTACAAGAAATCTCATGATACAATTGTCTTCTTAAATAATTGGGTAGCACAACCCTTCCGGCCCAATCAACGCCTTCAACATGGTTAAAGGATAAGAAATTTAAGCCTTGATTCAGCATTTACTCGACGAAGAAATCTAAACGGGGCACTCTGTGATCGTGACAAATTTCTTGATTTTTAGCATGATTTCGTGCAACCTTGCTACGTTCCTTCGTGGAAATTGCAATACTTAATGGAATTCTTTCTTCTATTTTAGTTTAGTCTTCCACGATACAATATTTTATTGTATCGGATTGCGAAAAAATATGAGACCGTCCTGTAGTCTGAAAGAAAATATTCCAGATCACAAATGTGATTTGATGGTGGAAATAATGTAGTTACTATTATATTTATTATAACAAGATTGTTTTTGTGATGTGGTGGTCATTCTATTAAATACTGGAACGAAATGTTGATGACATTGACGATGTTGTCGACACTCCCTGATAGTATTTGCGTGTTTACCTAAAATGTTCAACATGACAGCGTATTATTAACAAAATCTCATTTTCTCAAATTATGCGAACCACTTCTTGCCCTTCTCTGGAGAAGCCATAAACACAACAACGGTTTCTTCGTCAGTTATTACGTAGCAGTAAGTGCATAGCACTACACTTTTAGGTATTGATCATACTGGGCTCCAGTGTTGATCAGCCTATAGCAGAGAAACAGGAAGGGAGAAAATAATAATCTGAAAGTGCACTAGCACCAGCGTCCTGATTTTCATGAATATGAAATGAGGGAAAGTGTGTGAGTGTGGGATATGCCTACTTGGATTTTTATTTCACTTCAATATCCATTCCAAACTCAGGTTGGTGCGGGAATATCAGCAGGAACACTAATACTTCAGAAAGCAAGGCTTTTTAAAGGATAGTATATTTTAAAACTACCTTGTCATTTCTGTTAACTGTTAAACCAATCTGGATGGTTGTTTTTCGATTGCAGCCATTTGGTCCGTGGAGTTGTCAGCATGGATGAGAAGGTGAAGGTGATTTTTAGCGTTTCCATTTTGAATTCAAATGAATATGTTGAACACTCTAGTAGTCCCATGAATTTCCATTGTTAAAGGGTGCTTTGTGAATGAATTGGTGTTGATGTGAAATTTTGGTTGATTTCCTTTTAGAAAAAACTATTTGGATCACGACGGTATCATTAATTTTATTGTTATTAAAGTAAAGGATATAATAATATACTATAAATAAACAATAAGCAGTATAAAAGTGAAAATATTGCTCTGAAAATTGTCAGTGTTTAAGTAAGAAAAACACCTACATATTTGTCTTGAGTTACTTTCTCGAACAAATAATATGTTATTTTTGTATGAAATATTTTGTGTGGAAGTGGGGTTTTAAGAAGCCAAATTTTTCTTCTGTCTGTGTATTTGCTTGAATGAAAGTTTGGCCGAAGGAACAGTGAAATGATTTTTTATTGGGGACATAAATAATTTATATTTATTTTTATTGTATATTTTCTTGGCTCAATGATAGAAAAAACTATTTTGCAATCATCTCGCCAAGTGACGTATATTTTCCGTTTGGTTTCCTTCCCTGCGTTGTGAACATTTTCTGTTTTTGTGGGAAAGGAGCATATTGAAATCTAAACGCACGGAAGGTCTACCAGATCAGAAACCTCTTTCCGGAAATAATTTTTGTCTTGTCAAGAAATCTGCGTAAACATGAGCTAACGTCTTCCATTTTTTGGAACTCCACATTGGATTGGTATGGGTTTTTTCGTGGTATCACCCACATATAAAAACCACAACAGTAACAGTGTTTTTCTTGTGAGCAGGAAAAAAAATTGAGTTATGAGATTTTTATGAGAAGAGTTGCCCGGAAGGAGAAAGTTAGTTCAAGAAAGATTCCCTGGTGGTTGTCGTTACATTTGTTGTGACAGTTTCGTGTAGTGTTTTGATGACAAGAAGATATTAATGCGATGCGGTGGTAGATTATTTTGTCCCAGTTTTTATCATGATATGCTGAACGTTGTTTTTCGTGTGTTATAATGGCGGTGGTCACTGACGCAGGACCTCAGAGATCTTACTCCTTGCCATCATCCAAGGTCATAAGGATCATTATTTTTTTGTATTTTTTATCTATTATAATAATAGATTGCACAATATTGTCTAACTTTATCAATGACAGCAGATGAGCAACGTAGTACAATCCATTAGCATGAGGCTTGTAAGCACACAAGGCTATCTAAAAAATTGTCAAACAAGGTTATTATCCTAAATACAGTCAGAGATATAAGACGATAAAAAATATGTGTAGATATATAGAACACAGATGATATAAGTTACTCCTGTTTTGAATCATTAATTTTGCATCTCATGCGAACAGTCATATTTAATATATGAATCAGTTTCTCAGTCACTATTTTTTTATATTTCCATTTCCAAGTAAATGTATATTTTATTAAGCAGACATTTTTTGTCAGATGTTTTCATCAGTAACGACGCTTGCATAACCCCTTTCCTCTTTATCGACAGCATAATACATGGTTATTTCATTAATTTAATTTTCCAAAGCTTTTCCACAGGCATAAAAAGCCATTTTCATCAACGCCATATTATCTTGTATTATAGATATGTATAAATAAGAACCTCGTTTACCCTATACTATGATAACATGCAGAAAAACAGCTATTCAATCTAAAAATGTCAAGTTACATTTTTATTTATTAGCCTTTCTCCACTTCCTTCTTCCTTACACTCAACATTCATTTCATGTAACATTTTTTCCAGCATGACTCTTCTCATCTTCATCCTCACAACTTCCATACCGCACAGAGCCGACAGGCGAGGACTTTGTCTTGTAGGAGAAGAATTGAAATGAGGTTTTCGGTATGGTACGCTGCTTCTGCACTTTTAGCTGATGACAATGATGAGAGATAAGATAAAAAAGATGAAATTGACTATATGTACTAAACCCACTTTTTTCTTTACTTTCTAGCAAAGTTTTTACACAAAATTACTACATCATACTTATTTTATATATGTATAAAATGTATTTCCCTTAATACGTTTCCGCTCTTGCTGTTGTCGTTCTTATCATTACATATTACATCACGCTGCTGAGAGAAAAAAACTAGCTAGAAGCTGTATACTTTAACTCTCTCGTCATTCGCGGTGTGGTAAAAAATAAATTGTTCGTCTTACTGACATCACTTTCAAGCTATATCTCACATAAATCATTTTATCCCCCAAAGAGGATAAACCACTTTACTCACGCCAAGTTGTTGTACCAAAACCAACACGCGCGATAAATTGATGTCATTAGTTGGCTCTTATCTCGTGCTCGTATCAAATTATGCTATCTTTCTATAAACCAACTTGTGTGCAATCTATAAAAATATGCTTGCAAAGATATGTGTGTTTTACAGTATTTCATCATAATAAATAACATCATGGGTTTTCGGGATGGATACATCATACTAATCTGACAAGATCTGTGTCTCAAACCTATATACAACTCTAACATATTTATAACATGTATATTTTTTGCACACCAAAACTATATTATATATGTATATAATATTCAGAATAAGCTTTATATATGGATACATCTGAACGTAATTAGCTAGTGTACACTATAAAAACCGATCAAAGCTCAAATTAACTGAAATTAATAGTTTATTTTTAGATATACTAATTTCACTGCATTTTATCATGTAGAGTTTTACTTCCAGCAAAGTAGTGAAAGCAATAAAATAACAATTAACCTAAATTGACCTGTAATGAAGCTACATTTTTAATTAAGCGTGTTATTTGATTCTTTTCCCGCAAAATAGGAATTGGTAGCAGCGACTCCCAGCCAGAGGAACTGGAAAGGTATTGTGATCTCCCTACTGGTGATCTGTATGGTATGTGGCCTGATCGGCTTTGCCATCTACCTTCTCCGGCCACCGGATGACGGGCCTAGGGTGAAAGGAGCCAAGCTCACTATAGACGATGTAATATCACCGAAATATGTGGCTCAGCCATTAAATGGCACGTGGATATCAGGTAAGAGAGCGCACATATTATTTTGTGGCAAACACTGTGTACACATATATTTATATACAGCTCAAGAGCTCTGATTTTTGTTTACACAAGTTTCCGTGTAAAACGTGTGCAATAATCCTTTTCGCTCTGTTTATCCTTTTTTCTGTGTTTGTTTCGTGATCTAGAAAACGAGCTCGTCTACCTGAACAGCTTAGGTGGACTTTCTATTCTCAACGTACTGACTCTAGCCGCACGCCCGCTAGTCGCCAATACCACTTTCGTGAGTTGAATCTTTTATTATATCTTTCACGAATGTCAGTAAAATACAGGGAAAATTGTTGGGATTCCAAACGTGCATATTGCCTCAATCCCTATTGTCCTTTACATCAGGCAATCCGAATCATGAGCAAATATATTTTTTGCATTCAAATTGTTCGATTTTCTAATAGAGTGAATACCTACTTCCAAGAGTTCCAAGTCGGAAACAATGAATAAGGAACCAAAAAATCGTGAAGTAACATTTGGCATGTATCAATATCAGTACAACAACCATTACCATTACACGGCCTATATTTTCTCTTAAATTTGCAAGTAATGGAATGCAAAATACAATGCTCTTTTTGGGGACCTTGCAACTTTTATTCTACGAACGTGCTGAGTATAACGTTAGGTCTTTTAATATGTAGCGTATGGTCTCTTAGTAAGGTTTATTTTTGGGTAAGTTAGAAAAAGCAAATTTTAAGCCATAATGTAGGGTATTATGCAACGCATAAAACGAGTTTCCATTCTGTTCTCGTCACATTTGATGTCGTTTCAATTATACACAAGACAAATTCATAGACACATAAATAAGATAGAAAGTACGTCTTTTCGAGCAGGAGCCCACTTTACTTGATATTTCCAAATGTTTACTTTACTGCTCAAAAAACTATTTTTACGTATAAATATTTACCCTGCTACTGGCAAAAAGATTTATAGCTATTTATTTTATCCTTTTCTGTGTAAGACTTTCATTTTAGTACTTCACAGGCTTTAGTCAAGATGTCTAGTTTGTTATATCACCTTACCCCACTCTACTTAACATGCATAAATTTTGTACTACAGTTAATATGTTCCAAATGAATTCAATGTAAAATTATATTAAAACTCATTTTCTTGGTAGTAAGCCATGTCTGTTTAAATGCAAAGAGCCACATCAAAATACACTGAAAGCTTATTTGAAACAGTGCAAATATTACCCAAGTTATAAAAAGAAAGGTCGCTTTATTAGTTATTTTTTGCAAACATGTTTCTGTTTCTACACTGCTCGATGCTGGAAATGATAGCCGAGTAGGAGTAAAGCGGCTCTTTTGTACACGAATACTTTATGCAAGACATTTTGATTGAAGCGAGTGGTAATAAATCCAGTGTTGATTCTCTGTACGAAAATAAAAGAAAGAATAGTTGTCTAGAAAGATAAAAGTTATAATAGTGAATTGCAAGGAAGAGTAAATGCCAACGTAAATAGAGGAAACACTGCCGGCATTCATTAATACGCGTCATTTAATTGGCAAGGATGAGGAAATAAAATGCTTGAACAGAAGTTACAATTAGCATTTGAGTCATAAAGTGTTGGTATTTAATCTGAAGAATTTTCATTCCTCATAAATTGTGGGCCAGCATCAAGCATGCAAACAGACTTATTAAAGTAACGTTCGTGTGGAGGTTATGCTTCATCGTTTCGTTTATAAAAACCATGAATTGTTTGGATCGCAATTTATAAAATTTCCATTTACTATTTACAGAGACAACTTAACGCGCAAAAGTTCGCAGTTTCTCCAGATCAGCGCTACGTTCTTCTCATTCACGATGAGCGACCAGTATGGGAGTATTCATCCCTTGCCAAATATACTATCTATGAAATATCCACGGAGTAAGATCGCCCACACAAATTTCATAATGTCTCTTTTACGAATTCGCTCCTACCAAAGCGAAAATATTTATCTAATAATCTGCCAAAATGTAACTAAAACATTATATTTTAAAATTGTTTATTCAGGGATAAAATTTCATTAACACCTCACGGGAGCTTATTCATTCGGGGGCAAGATCAGCCCGAATTACAATGGGCTGGCTGGGGGCCGTCAGGCAACTCTTTAGTTTTTATTTGCGAAAACGACATTTACTATAAGTCAGACGTGAGGAGCAATCGCACGTTCAGGATTACCAAAAGTGGCAAACCTGGACTCATCTACAATGGTGTTCCAGACTGGTTGTATGAAGGTAAGGAAAAATCTTTCATCATGAAACGACAAGCTGAAACTCGCTTACAACAAAAGATAAAGCATGCAATTTGTCCTTCATTAATCCTCGACCAGAAAAGGGTCGATTTACTTAAGTTTTCTATAAAAAATGTACCTAAATCAATTCGTAGTCGATGAATCAGGGATGAAAATCCCAAGCATTTGAAATATCGTGCTTCGTGCTTATATTTTCTTCTTAGAGACATGCAAGGGAAAATGTTCAGATTGGAGACGAGACGTAATAAATTATTCAATTTCTGCTTTGAAAAAATTGTTTATACTTTCCGTATTCTGATCATAAATGTAACGCATTTCACACACAAACGATCAAACAAGATAAAGAAGGTAAAATATCATTACTTAAAATGGTTTTATTCAGGGATTTTATTCAAGGATTTTATTCTGGGATTCAATAAATAAAACCAAAATAACTGCTATTTTGTATTTTTCTTGTGTAAAACAAAGCAAACCCCATTACTTTTTTTTCTTTGCTTTTCGTTAAATTCTTTCATTTCAACCCAGTTGGAAACAATTTGTCAGGAAGCTCTCTGACAATCAGTTACCGGAAGAAGAGTAATATACAGCATCACTCAAAGAGAAAGTTGAAAAATCACGCAAACATGCAAATCTAGCTAGCAAACAGTTCTTCTGTTCTATAACCATACACCATATCTTCAGCTCATCTCCCTTACACAAGTAGTGGGGCTACCGAAATTCTAAAGCCTACGTGCTGTTATCATTAGAAGCAATTTTCTTTTTAAGATTACTATATCAACAACTACTTACACTAACGACATGGTGTACAGTATACAAAATTTCAAGTGCGTTTTGGTCTATAATGAAGGCGGGGATAGTTGCAAATTTTGTTCCAAAAAC
>JAQFZG010000278.1:0-39068 GCA_034695465.1 Entomobrya nicoleti | reverse complement strand
AATAACCAGTTTGTTTTTACAAATACGTTAATGACGAGTTAAAGTTGTACGTAAATCAGAATCAACTTTTTACTCGACATAAGAATAATCAAGCATGTCTTTCTCAGCATATTATAATTGACATAGTTATTTGTTATTCTTTCTGCTAACCAAATAAATAAAATAATCGCTAATCAATAGAGATACAATAGCCGTATTATGCACAATTACTCGTGTTATCGTGGGAAGTTATCCATTTGGTTTCTGAAGCGAAATGGACAATAAGTAAATCTGATGATGGAATAGATAATAATCTCGTAAAGAATTTATTTCTCCATGAGCAAAGATCATTTGTTACGTTAAATACAACAGGAATTGCACCGACAAATTTGTAAACATCGAACCATGGTAAGGAAAGGGGTTTTTGAGTTACGAGAAGCATTTTATCTATTTTACGTGGCTTTACTAAGTACGTTTGCTGAGGTAAAGATACAGGCTTGTTAACTCCTGTACGTATGACTTCGTTATTTGTTTCAACTAGTTTGAGTTGTATGTAGCATTTCTAAAACATTTCCCTAACTTGGTGATGGGGTAAAGTCATATCGTTAAAACTGCAAGGTAGCTGCAAGAAAGAAGCTACTAACTTGTACAAATAGCTTGTAGGGTTTTCTTGCATGTTAAAAAACAGTGTTTCCATTTCCATAAAGCTTACTTACATAAAAGCATTACTTAACCGACCGAGTTAGATTTTTTAAACACTAGAAAGATCTAGCGGCATTGTTAAATATTCAAATATAATTTTTGTAGCACTTCCAAACATCCAAATTTAGAATGCATAAAAGTTTAAGTATACTAGTTTATGTATGCCTTACACAATCAAATAACAAACTAGCGCGTAAGATCAATACGTAGTGTCAACTATCATGGCACATTTCCGCTCTGTTTTCATCTTATTTGAATGCATGAACCTACGTACAATACAAAATACATGCATCCAAATATACGATTATTACCAACGTAGTTATTATCCATGGTATTCTTCAGTACGGAGAGAGAAATTAACTTTTTGTTTGAGTCAAATACGAAAATGCAATGATGCGATTACTCGATTCACATGGCGATAGTTATTAAACTAAATGATCGAGAACAAGGAACAAGAGAGCAATTCAGTGAGAGAGACATGCATGTAAATATTATTATTTGAGCAAACATCATAAGACAAATTGTGTATTACAGATAGAACCGAAGCCAAACATATTTTCATGAATTTTCGACTTTTGTTTTCATGCATATGTACGTGTGTCGCAACGAAAACGTGAGGTTGTGGCATAAGCGTCTTTTCCTCTCTACAATGATAACTAGATTTCAAATGTGGGTCTCATAAATGAAGAAGTGTAGAAACTTCCCTTGACATAGAACTTAGAAACAAATGCCCTTCTTTATAATTGCTTCATGATCAGCGATCATCATGACCAATTGTAGTGATGATACGTGCACCAGTTAATGGAAGCCTGCCAAATTAAAAAAAAATCTTAAAATTAGCAGCTTCGTTCTCTGCCAAGATTAAATACTCTGGCTTTTGACATTCAACTGTTGGGTTATGCTACGATCGCTTTGTTAACGGAGCTAATCAGCACAAGTTGATGTGCACACTTTTATGTAACTCCAATGGAAATAAATTATTAATACCCTGTTAGGTCTTCATTTTAACAATATTAATTCGGGGACTTGTGATGTTCATCTACCTATATATGCTGAGTATCTATCACATGAACTTGTACTAGGCTACCTAACGTCGTTACTCTTCACAAAAATATAAGTTGGATGATTTTGACGAAAATGTGTGAAAAACAACACGTGAAAGGAATTAGTTTTACATGATATATTATCTATTTGTTCATAAATGCCAAATGTATGCCAACCAAACTAAAAATCAAAAGCTTTCTCAAATGAAAATATAATGTTTGGACAAAAATACAAAATTCTTGCAAATACTGAATTGTCTACTTTAATTCAAATATGTATTGATTCATTTAAATCATAATGCTAATTATTTACTCAACATAAATATATAAAATATATAGTCACCACAATTAAATTATTACCACTAGAACATATCAGGTTCCCCGATGTTTGCTTAAAGTGTAGTTTACTGCTGCCGGATAAGCTAGATCAAAAAAATCATAGGAGAAAAGCACTCAACCCTAGCTGAAAGTAAGCTCTTTCTCCTCTACGTAGGTACTACTACTCATTATTGAAACGGAGAAGACTTCACTGCTATATAATAGTGTTTTAGAGCATATATGCTATTGTTTGTGTGCCAAGTGGAAAGGACAAGATGAGCATATCTCAAAGCAAATTCACCCAGTCGTGAACTTCATCATTTCCACTAACCGAAAATATGTGTACCTTCAACGTGAAACATAAAATGCGTAACATACGTTCCTACAATATTTTAGTTATTAAACTTAACAGTTAGAGGGATATAAGAAAAGCTTGTTGGGACGAATATTATGATCAGCATTTTACTGCAGCAATCGGCAATGGATATATGATTGTGCTGAAATGCAGCCTACAAACACCTACTTATTTTACTGTGAAATGTAAAACAATTAAAACTACGAAAAATAAATTGTTGCTTCAGGAAGCAGGAAAAAGCGAATTCTGCTTTATCACCTGGATTGCATTTAAGTCTATTGTGTGATTGCACAAGTACTAAACTCAACGTCAAAATCATTAGACTAGAAAAAGATATGGCATCCATACACCTCTGTCTAAATATATATGATTAAATTACCCGTGCAATTTCTTGAGCCAGTATTCAATTCAAGACTTTTTTTACAGTCATAGAAGCAGAGGCACAATTCGAAAACAGTTTGATGATGATATTACATTTAAATTAAAGTTAATGCTGTGGATTTTGTCTAAAGCGAGAAATCGAACCTATGACAAAATTTCACCAAGTAACTTGTGACAAAATCATAAGAATTTTCATCCCGTTCATTTTAAATAGTGAGTTAATGTTTTAATTATAAACACAAATGACTAGAGCAAAATTTAGCCTGTATTAAATAAGCAAACATTTAAATGAAGACTTCATATTCACCTCAATACAGCTGGAGGTTCTCGTTGTTAAGTTGAATTAGGCTTTTAATTTCGATATTCCAGAAAGAAAGTGATCGATATTCCAGATATTCGAGGTGGTGGTTACAAACAAATGGAAGCCAAAAAAACATGCTTGCAGCCTTTTACGAACTAATTTGGTTTGTCGCTTTGGTGTGGATCAGCGTTCTCTATTTCACACTTGAAATGAGCGAAATGCTTCCCAGGTGGGAAATAGTGGGAAATTATGGTAAATAAAGTGGTAAATTATTTAATTTTTAGTCCCAACATGCTTAAAAGAGTCAGTGAAACGTTATAAAAAGATTTTGAAAAGATTTTAGCAAATAACAGAAACACAGTCATGAATTTTATTTGTGCTAAGAGCAATCACTTCTTGATAACTAAACTTTCACACTGCACCTATGTATTTAATGGTTAATTAAAAGAAGTCTTATATTTTTATCCTAATTTGTTGCTTTTCAGAAGTAAATTTTAATCTTTTAGTTATTTTTTATGTGTAAAACTGATTTTTTACTAGTCTGCATGATATTTCCCATATTTCCCACTTCCCACCAAAAACATGATTTCCCAGGACAATATTTCCCATTATTTCCCACTAAAATTCCCACCTGGTAAATACCACCCAAGAACGCTGGTGTGGATATTTTGGCGGAAATTGTTTTTGAAGTAATTTTCATTTCATCTCTATACAACACTACAAAAATATTCTGTGAATAATTTGGGGATTTTCAAAATTTCTGGGCAGCCTTTTGAGGAATTCTTTGTAAGTTCTCTCTCTTCATTCATTTATTCAACATTTGGCATATGCAAATAAATCTCTGTTGAGGGTTGATCACAAATAACAACTTACATATACCTGTATTTGATTTCAATAGACTTACATGATTCGATTATGTCAAGCTTTTGTGTTAACAATATCAGTTATTGGAATTATGATGCTTGTCTATTCAAAGAAGCTGATAGATTACTTCATTTCACAGATTTAGATTCTTCGCAGAACCGTTAATCGCATGTTTTTGACGCAATATCAGAGCAACAAGTGAAAGTAACTAAAAAGGACTGTCATGCTGAAAGTCAGCATTTTTCCAGCGTTTTTATAAATAGTTTACCCAAACCTTCTGAAATGCAGAATGAATACTTACGAAGGCAAACAACAAATGTCTTCTCAGCCGAAAGTGTAAAGCACCCACTTCAATTTTAGAGACAAAGCCTAAAATACTAAGAAATACCAAATTGCGCACATACATGTAAATATACTTGTCCTCGTCAAAAGCATAACAGTACTCAACATTTGAACATAAATTTTGACAGTTCTTAAGAAACAACTCACCCGGATTGTCGTCACAAAATCTCAGATTTTCCAGTAAACCCATGACGCGCAGTGCGGATCCGACCTGAACAATGGCTTCTCGAAACTTTGGAAGAAAGAAAGCATTCAACTCTGTTTTGGCTTTGTTGCAGAAGCAACCACGTCACCAGCATAACGAGAAGTCTAAATATACTACTTCGATAGCTGCTGTTAAAACATTCGATTCAATTGCATTTTTTGATAGATGCTTTTGGTGGAGAAAACCGAGCAAATGTGCAGTCGCAGATATTTGCTTGTGAAGAAATGTTAATTTTCTATTAACCACAATTGTGTTACTGCAATGACATTTTTCGTATTTTTTTCAGAAAGGTTCTGGATTGCAGAGGTAATATTCAAATCTGTCAATTTTTACAATAAACACATTATGGCACAATTCATCAAAGAATTCGTAAGGATGTGTGTAAATGTATATGGTATAGTCCCACAGCTCAAACAAGTCACAAAAAGATTCACAGATCGTTAAAGAATTTCCGAAAGGAGATCTACTTGGAAAACCTTTAAGGTAACTTTAGGAACCCATATATTCCTATGCTAATTGATTGAAAAATTAACCAATGAAGACGTACAAAAACGCCACTAGAAGACCACAAAGTGAGTTTGTTCACTTAATCACAAACATCTGTCATTCAACTTGACCTGACTTCTATAGTTTCTTTACCCAAACATGCACCATTGAACAAGTAAAAATCTGACTTGAGTACATAAAGCCAGCAAACGTACAGCTAGATTAAGCTCAACATGCTGGCTGGAAGTGTGCGATTTCTCACATAAGTAGGTACTACATTTGTTATTTGAAACATGAAAGTAGAAGCTACGAAAGGATACCGTTGTTAAATATATGCACTATTGCATGTGTACCTAGCAAATGAAAACAACTTAAATTACCCCAGTCCTCTTTATTGCATCATCAACTGGAGTTCATGTTTAACAAGGTTCGGAAGTATTTGGATTTGTAATACTGTTTGTCATCAGATAGAGCACACGTTGCCCGTACCATTCCAAAATGTAATATATAATTTAAAAAAATATTTTGCACAAGGAAAATTTTTAATTACAAAATAGTCGACTTTTTTGAAATGAATGCTTGTAGGTGGCTGCAACTGTTTCTATAATATTTACAAAATACAAAATTACCCCAACAAATTGCAAAAATGAAGGGGATCACTATTTTGCTTGATAAAATAAATTGCGCGGTTCTGCGAAACAATCTCCCCAATTATTTCTTCAAGTATTTTCAACGCAAATTTCAGGCATCCTCTTGTAACTTCACTTTAAATGAGATCCGGATGTGTTTGCTTAAGAAACACACAAATACTTATATAGACTAGACGCTACCATACTGCATATGTTGCTCACTCGTGTTGACGATTTGCTTACTCATCCAATTCTATGTAATAAACCCACACAGTTATCTTCACTAACAAGACATTATTTTTCTGTCTGGAAGAAGCATGTATCAACACTGTCGAGAAAATTCTAAATGAAAACGACCAAAGCAGAACAGCATATTTATATAAAAGGAGGAAAAAGAGAACGAGTTGACATTCATCTTTTCACAACCAAAGTCATATATTGTCAATCAAATAGTTCCTAGTGCACTATTTAACAAGGTACAGCTACGTGAACTACGTAAATAATCTAACAAAGCGCATAACCAGTTCCAGCACAACCAGGAAGCCACCAGTTTCTTGCGTATTAAGCCAAGAGGGGCTCCATTGGATAAAAAGGGTATAATTATTTAAGTTGTTGTAAGGCTATACTAAATATCGAAACCGATGAAATCTACACTATTTTATATCGATAGTTATATTATAAATCAAAAGCATAAGCTGGAGCATGGCAGCTTTTCCTATTGTATTTATCTTTAGCTACAACGCCTGACATAATAGGTTTCGTTGCCAACCATCAACTAATTTCGTTTTATACTAACATACATACTTCCTTTCCATAAATCGGTGCTACAAAATTGTGTGGATGTATGAGTTTTGTTTTATTTTCTGCTGTTATTACAGTGTAAACATGAGAAGCTCGTTTAATAAAACCCGGGGAAAATGATATTAAGGATTGAGAACAGAGGACATTGTTTGAAATATAGCTAATTGGTTGACATCGTTTCATATCTCTTTCACGTCTTTGCAGTATTGGCCGTTCGGAGTATTATCACCGGGTGATATCGAATTCCCATTGATAGTGTTTTTAGAGTAAGTGAAAGAAAGATTATTTGATATTTAGTACAGCTTTATGATATTAGTTAGTTTGGTCTGGTGAGGATTGACAAAGGAAGGATAAAAAGTACTACGGACATTAAGCGTTTAGGAAAACAAAATATTGTTTACTCTCTATTTGTCCTTTTAAACACGAGCCATTTCATGAATTGATTTTGATACAAAATGCAGGTCCACTTCAGTAATATTACTTTGATTAATTTATTGGTAGACCTGTTTCTGAAAAAATGGATATCGATAAAAAATTCCAGTACTTCGGCTATGCTGATATAGCTACATCTTCCGTACAACTGGGGGTGGCCACCTTGTCTACAATATTCTTATTGTGCAGTGAAACGTACAAGAACAAGAGTGAAACTGGGTCCATCTCAATATCCTTTTGGGCAGTTGGGCAAGTGGTCATCACAGTGATCGTAGTTACAGGGGGTAGAAGACTATCTTATAAATGGAGAGAACATTTCAGGTAGTTGAAATGTCCACACTTTTCAAAAAAGTGGACCAGAATATAAATCTTCATGAGCGATAAATCAGTTAAAATTCTTCAGTTTGAGTAGGGTTTGACAGGTCATTATGCAGATTGCACATGCATCACACAGAGCCACAGAGCATGCTCCACCGAAAGTATCCTTTTCTGAAATGCATGCATACAACAATATACACATGAATCTACATGAACCTGAAATATTTTTCTCAGTCCACTTTTTTGAAAATCGTGGACTACCCGACCGGTTCTGCCCGTTCCTACGATAGTGAATCAGTCACTGTATGATCAATGTGCGTCAAATCATGTCTGCGTGGCGTCTCATAAGGGCTGCAAAAAATGTAAGAAAGAAAAAGTTTTTTTTTGTAAATATTGTCTTATTTAAGGCACAGAGAAGATATTTAAATTTTTGGGCAAATTAGGATGTGGGTACAGTCGTAATGAGAAGCCTGATGGAGACATGGATGGGCAGGAATATGGTAACGTTCTTTGGACAATTTGTCTGGTTTCCAATCTTTGCGATTGCATCGTTTTGGCAGCATGACTATCTCATGTCCCTGATTCTCGTTCTCTTCCTGTTGACATCTGTGAGCCGAGGAGTGGTCAGTTGGGGAATTCATGGGATTGTATTTGAGGAACTAGTAGACATGAGAGCTTTCCCCCCAAATTTGGTTGAGGAGTTTATAGAAAGGGTATTTATAGAACGCTGGACATTTTAGTAGATTTATTTTTTGTTCCATAAATAATTGTGTTTTTGAAAGTTTTCAGCAGCATCAAAGGCAATGGCGACAACAAGCTCCAATCGGCGAGCCTGGTGGAATCTGAAGGAATAATGGCAGACGGGAATATGGAGGAAAAGAATGATGAGGATCACGATGAAGTTCCGTGTGACCTTACTGTGTGAAGACGTAGTTTAAAAAGAAGTGAAAGAATCATACATGCATTCAGACTTAGTTCCTAGATTTGACGTGTTGATTAAAAACGTGTGTTTGGATGTTGTATTGCACAGATATAAATAGTAATATTAGTGGAGAAATAATTTAGGGATACTTAAAAGTGACTGAGTAGCTTGTTCGGTGCACCCCTTTATAGCAATGTAACGTCCAGTATTTGACTCTATAAAAGCTAAAGGATGGTTTAACATAACTAAAAACTGATAGGAATAGTGTCATGTTAAATTTTCTAAATGTGTATATATATAAATTAATTAATACTTAATTCAATTTAAATAATATAAAGTATTCAAGCATGTCTTGGTCCTTGTAATACATATTTATTTTAGGACAGAGTCTCATACTAACAAGTTTGATTGTCAAATTCGAGCACTAATTTTTATCAAATGAGAATCGTGAGAAGTTGATTTTTGTGCACGCGTATGTAAAATGTAGGGACTTGAAAATCTTCGACGCAAGTAGTTTTTCCAAATATTTGCACGTCAAATATGTGGTTCTGTAATTGTTTTGTATGTATTTGGTTCAGTGGCAGTTAATACTTGTGGTTTGAAGGATGGTTTTTTGTTAAAATAAAAGTATATACTAAATCGATTTCTGTGAAATTTCCATGGATTCGAAGCTCAACTTGGACAAATAACTACTTAATTTTAACATTCTCTCTAGTATAAGACTTATATAACAAAAAACACGTGTGTCAATAAAACGAGAAAGAATTTTATTAGAAGGTCAATGATCTTCTTTGAGAATTTCGCATTCTATCTCTTTTTTGATTACAGTTCTTTCCAGGTATTTTAGAAGGGACAAATGTCGTCAGGTTATTTGTTGCAGGTGTGTTAACTGTAGCGTGCTCTTAAACCAAATAAGGACAAAACCTCTATATTAGTTCAATTTCGTCGAAACATACATGTAAATAGATACACAGTATGAGCACAAAGGTCACTTTAACCAGTTTGGAAACGAGTAATCTAGAATAGTGTCTTTACCCCCTTTCCTTCTGGATGTGAGGTAGAAATTTGACAAATACCGAATTTCCTTCTGATGTATCATTATGTGGATAAAAGAAGAGTTATTCAACCATTTTGCAGCATAACGGTAAGGCTCCGAGGTGGGTGTCTTAATTTCTGAACGAATATTGGAATGAAATGGAAACACACAAGCTTTAAGGAAAGGATGTAAATCGATACATATTTGTTCAGTGGACAAAATTATGCCATTAGTAGTTGTTCACACGTAGCTTCTCAAAACAAAAATAAAAGTCCTTACGTCAACGAAGTGCTTTTGAAAAAAAACATATAACGACTGATGGCGCAAACCAAATTCATTTAGATCTCTGGCTAATGACCGCATAAGTTCGAGAGAAAATACAATACGGAATAAAAGCATACGCTTTCTTCTCATTCCGCGTAAACACTATTACATATATGCTTATAAATGTTTCAACAAATTTCCTTTAACGAACGTCCAGCCAACATATATATTTCAGTCTATAGTTTTCTGATCTTTATCTGATCTGAGTCTATCGTTCCGAAAATGGACACTGAATACGGAAAATCCAGCTTCTTTTATCGTGAAATTATTTTGTGGAACAGCTTACCAGTAACAGTAGTTCCAAGTAGCTCTGATAGAAAATCTTAGAACGTGTCAAGATAAATATCTGCTAAAGCCGTATGTTATTATTTTATACTAGGTAGGATCAAAATAGTTGAAAATTGTCTACCAAACATGGAAAGTGTCAAGTAGCTTTGTCAACGAGTTATTGTCTGGATGAGACAAAGAGCCCTCGTGTTTCTTTGGATAAAGGTGAAAGGAACAAAAACGTTGAAATTAGGTGGAATGAGAAAGAAAGGAGTGTGAAGTTATACATAGATGCATTACTACATACATATACAAGGCAAACCTGTTATTTTATAGAGTAGAGAGCATGAAAACGAACGGAATGGGAGCAGAGCTCTAGACAGGATGAAAAGGAAGCCGTAGTCAACTGTTGCTTCAGTTTTATCCACTAGATTGGAATGAATTCCTATACAATCCATCCCTTACTCTATAGATAAACATACATATATGTGCACATAATCCATTTTCTAGACGGTTGCTGTTGAGATGAAGGGAAAGTATGTTAGTATGACAAACACATTGGTGGCTAACAGGAAGCAACCTCGGACGTTTTAAAGTTTAAATATTTTGCTTGTACATTAGGCAGAGACAATAATCTTAGTATAGTTAAAAACTACGTTTTTTAGTAGAAAATCATGTACGAACGTATCTGTAAACCACTGCACACTTGAGATAATGACGATTGAATAGCCGATGAAAAAATGCAGTTTTTTCTGAGTCAAAATATCAGGATTTTGGTTTTTGTTGTGCAAGTTTTACATCTCTCCCGTTGGAAGCAATCCAAATGTCAAGGGCACCATATGATCACTATAAATGGTACATTCTAAAGCACACCCAACTTCAATGTTATCAGTTCTCATTTTAGTAAACGAACACTAAACGCCAAAAACGAAGACAAACATTGTTCCACATCAACACCTTATGATTTTTTACAGCTAAGTCGTAACCACAAGAGTAATTTTGCATTGAATTTTAGAAAAAGAGTTTTTCTTTACGATGTTTATCGCGTAATAGTTGGTGAACGTGTATGAAAGCAGATACACCTCAAAATTCTAATCTGAAAATATTCCTTCATTAGGAAAAACTTTAAAAACAAACATTTTCAAAAGGTTTGATTTGTAAAGGTAGCATAATGAATATTGAAAACTTTGATCCTATTCTAGAGCTCATATTTTGGGGAGTCAGATAGTCAGATACCTATCAAAATATACGTTAAATTTAATTACACGGTGCTTGGAAAGAAAAACATGGGTTTGAAAAGTGGGAAAAACGCCTTTTCAAAAACATTTTCAAAAGTCCAAAAAATATGTTCGCAATTAATTTGGATGATGTCTTGGTCATCAAGTTTTGTAGCCCTGAAAACTTAGTTTTTAAATGTGCCTAGACTTATGTTCTAACATTATTTCACAGAAAAATATTCATACTTTATACATGTCCGAGGAATTTTCAATCATTCTTTAAGTGTAGGATGTGATTGCATAACAAATATTAAAATCTTTCAAAAATGCTGACATATATGCTTTTGGCAAGGGTGGGATTTAAATAAACTAATAAAAATTATCCAAAAAACGAAAGAAAGTTGATAACTGATAACTGTAGCTGCATATCTATTAGATAAAGGCTTAATAGATAATCGTTACCTGATTTCATTTCAGAAAGGAAGAAACATAAGATCATCAACTGGATTTTCGTTTAATCCCTTACGATATTGATTTCATTCTTGCGTAAGAGTTCCCATTACAAAATAAATGAATAAAGATACAGGAAAGAAAGTCTAATCCTCAAATGTCAATCTAATACCTCGAAAAAAGAGAGATAACCAAACATTTCTCATACTTTGTTGTTAACTCCTACTTGATGTAATACAGCCTGCTTTACACAGAAATAAGAGCACTTTTCCCAACTCATCTTCAGCATTCTCCAAATAGTAAGCTATTGTAGGCATGATAACTATAGGAACGAATTGCTCTCCAATTCAATAAAGTATTGCTTGTCATTTCACTTATTACCTATTAAATGTGTATCTAACCCTTATTTTTTGTCTTTATTATTGATTTTACATTACAACATGTAAGGTAATTTACTATATTGGGAAATGGTAATGAGAAAGTACTGAGGTTAATTTTCGTTATTCAACTTATTGGTTTGTACAGAAATGTTGATATAATAATATTACTAAACTTGCTGGTAAGTAAATATTTTCGGATGAAGTGCTGCTATTGACTTTTTGAGAAGTAGGCCAACTTGACACACTTTCTCATTTTGTCTGTTCAACATACAACCTTAGCATGCATGACGAGCTAAAATTGCATCATAATATTTGTGTTCAGCCTCCTATTTAAAAAAAAATCTGGATATATTTTCGTATTTTATACGAATTGAGGCGGTTAAACTGAAGGGAAAGTCAAACATGTATAATATTCTCACACTTGCATATATACAAACATTTAAACGGGATATCTGTGGCTGTCAATTAAAAATATGTAATTGATTACGTGAAGTAAAGTGTCGTACTTTCCCGTAAAAGCTTCCCTTTCAATAATCAAACCAAGCTTAACCACATTACTTCATCATATAACACTACTGCTTAGGCTAAAAAGCACGCCTGACTGAAGAATAATTAACAGTACACGTACCTGTTTTATGCATGACGCATTCTAATTATTTTTCTCGTTGCAGGTCAACCTACTGCCTAATAATATTTTACACACGGCGTACAAAGATACAACACATTTTGTTGGTCGAAGTGAGGATATGATACTGTTCATTTTGAAAGGGGAGAAAATGTGGTAAATTTTGTTGGATATGTTAGTGTAAAACATTATACATGAGGTAAAAAATCAATTTCAAGGAAATGTTTGTAAAAAAAATTAGTATTAGAATTGCTTATATTTCTCAACCTGTAACCCACATAATTAGTGATGTGTTCTTTTTGTTTCTTTGGTGATTTGACTTTCAGAATATTCCAAAAACGGTATGTAATGATGAAAAGCGTATTTACTTTGTTTTTATTACTTTATTTAATGTTCAATGTGTTCAATGATTGCAATTCAGTGGTGTATATATATCCATGCTTGTTCTATATAAAGTACCTGAAGCTTCTAATAGCCGAATTAACATTAAATTGTCTCGCTGTTATATTCTTGGTTATCAGATCCCCGGTATTTTACACCAAGCTGAAATAATAATATTCAAATTTCTTAGATATTTTTAACTGGAAAATAAATATAGAAGATCAATGTTGAAAATTGGTTTACTCAATTATTTTTTTTGAAAAGGACGTACACAAGCATAAAGGCTCTTTGGACTACAAACTCCAATTCGAAAAAATAAAATTGAAACACTGTCGGTCTCCTCTTTTTGGTGATTTAGTGTTAGAAGAGTATACGAATACTGTATATTATCTCAAACAACACCGGTCACTACAAAAAGTCAAAGATAAAAAAAGCCTTTGGGTATGTTTAGAAGCCAACTTTGCTATCTTCGTAGAATTGAATTTTGTAAAGATGGGTCTTTTTTGTGGAAGAGTATTGCAATGAAATGGAATAGGATAAGATGTAAGAGATTATACAATTTTGAACACAAAGAGCTCATAAGAGATCCAAATAAAGTATATTGTTTGGTTCTTTCCATTTTTCACAATACGTTTTCAACTGCAGTGTTACTTTTCTTCCAAGCAACTAGTTGCTACACTCAAGAAAATTCAAAGTACTAGTTAGCTCAAAGTATAAAAGAACAGAATATTGATAGGAAAACGTCTAGTGAAATGATAGGGTTCTATACATTAAATTTGTCTATATGTGTATCAAATTATCTATAAAATTGTCAACCAAGTAAACATGAAAGGTGTCAAGAAGTTTTGTCTGTATGAAAAAAGCGATAAAGGTAAAAGGACCAAAAGGGTGGAACTAAATCTTCTTCTATACAGTATTTAGTATGCACGCTATGCAGGAGTGGAGCTCTGGACAGGATGAAAAGGAAGCGGTAGTCCACTGTTTCCTATTGGATTCCTACACAATACATACATATGCGTAAATATTATGTTTTCTTGATGGTTGGATTCGAGACAAAGTGAAAGTGGATGAATATGTTGGTTGCCAACAGGGAGAAAAGCTTGGGATATGCATGGTTGCAGGCTTATAAACAGGAAACCTGTATTTTTCGTGTGTATGATATAATTGCATAAATAATATTCAAATCTTTCTAATATGCTAATATCGGCTTACAGATAATCTATGCGCGTGAACTCTTGTGATATTCCTTCTAATAAGGTTATATGACAATATACAAGGGGAATATAATTGTCATGCGTCTAAAATGGTGGGGTTCTAAGCTTATTAGACGTTTGTGGTACGTATTCTATTCAAATGGGTTTACGAACTATGGATAATGAATTTATGGTTATAGGACGACATGTAATACCACTTGGTTGTCAAATTGTTGTTAGTCTTTCGGTTTTCACAGTTTTTTGCTAGTCGTATGTCAACAGTGGATGACATCGTTATTCAGTTGAGTATTTATACGGATTATTTATGGCACTCTGAATTTCAAACTGATTAATTTGCCATAAAACACTTTGTTGAAATAAAAGTGTCAGCTAGTTTATTTTAGACTGAACAGTAATTCAAAGAAACCGTCAACCGAATTATACCGATTTAGGGAGTATAATATATATAAGCTTTTAATTCACATCAAATTGCTGACATTAATAAAATACTACCCTAAAGTTTTTAAGAACGTACACTTTTTATGTCCACTATTTTTCAAAAACTGTGAATAATAAACCGTGACCAGAAATACTAAACTATTTAATTGTCATCGGGAATAGGAAATTGGTAGATGTTGGCTGCACTGATTTGCAGTAAAATGGTAAGAGTTTTAAAAACAAAATAGTCGAATCTTTTTACTTTGATTTTAAGTTCAACCAATTCATTATTTCACAGCACTTTAAATTCTAGCCTCTAAAACTTTTTTGGGGGCAATCTTAGACATAGGTAGAGACTTTAGGTATTTTCTTTAGGAGAACTGCGGACAAAGAAGTGAATTAAGAAACTTAAAGATTAATATATTATCCGACAGTCTTCGTATGTGAAAAATAATAAAGTTTGGTAGCCACCGGCTTGTTCTGCGATCAAACAATGAAAAGTTCCGTACTTAGATATTTATTTCATATAAAATGACTTGGTTGTGTACTATCATTACGTCTTTGTTCCCCAATAAAAATATATTAGTTCGAATTCTCACTGACGGCCAACACTAAAATTTAAAAATATACGTATATATATCCTGGCTCGCATAAGTGTCACATATCAAACAACACGTGTGTCAATAAAAAGAGATAAAAATTTGCTGAGGACTGGCCACGTTCTCGAATTTTGCACTTCGCCTGAGACGAAACAATTCGCTTCTGTGCAATTTATCGGCGGAATGTACAAGATCATTTATCACTCGAACTACAAATACTAGTTTAAAGTAATAAATGTAAATTCTACAAAAACGATTGGACATTCAATTGAAAAAAACCATATATAGGATATTCATCAAAAAATCTAAAGATGATATATTTTTTTTCTATCGAAATGCTATTTCATTATACTGCCTATTATCGAAATAGTTGCAAATAGTATACTAAATATGGAAAGTGTCAAGTATATTTGTTAAAGAGTAGTGGTTTGTGTGAAACAATAGGAACGCGTTTCTTTAGAGAAAGATAAAAGGAAAAAATGGTGAACTTAGGTGGACAGAGTGAAAGTAGTGGAAAGTCACACGAACCTACAAGGCACGATCTGTGATTATATGCAGCAGTTAATATGAAATCTAAGAGCGGAGCTTTGCACTAGATGAAAAGGAGGTTCTTGTAAACTGTTTCATCAGTTCTATCCACTGGATTGGATTGACACGAATCTCTTGTGCTACAGATATACACACAAGTGCATGCATATATGCTTATATTGGATAGATATATTATGTTTTCTGGATGACAGGGTTCGAGACAAAGTGAAAGTGGATGGTTGCTAACGGGGATCAAAGCTGAAGGCAAGCATGACTGCACGCTAGTAGACAGGAAATCTGTATATGTAGTCTTTATGATGTAATTGCATAACCCATATTAAAATCTGCTCTAATATGCTAATATCGGTTTACAGATAATACTTGCATATATTCCTCTGATTTTCTCTCCAATAAAGTTGTATGACAATTCGCAAGGTTATTCTGACGTGTTGTATGTATTGGTTTTAATACGAACTTTGCATAATGTATTTACGGATGTATTATGAAATGTACTGATGTATCTCCAAACTATTGTTAGTCATTGGCCTTTCATAACATTCTTGCTTGTCGTAGGAGGACGAAAGATGTTTAAAGAAGAAGATGATTTTCTTTTAAATTTATATTGTAGAAAGCCACTAAAGCCAGTCTTAACGCCACAACACTCAAAATTCTAGCAGCCAAATTTGTGGGGGCATTGATATACATAGATAAGTACTCTAGACACGTTTTTGTGTAAAAGTGCAAAGAAAAAGGAAATATTTTACGCAATATCCTACCATCGTCTCACATAAAACCTGATAAATTGTAGTAGCCACCGGCATATTTTACGATCAAGTAAAAAAACGTTCCACTGTCCCATTGACGTACTTTCTACATGGAGAAAATACTTGGTTATGTACTTTTATTACCAGTTAAATATTTGCTACATCCGCTTTCTTCATTGCTTCGCCAGCAATTACAAACTGAAGTGGCTTTAAAACTACGTCTTTTGTGTCTAAATAAATGTAAATTACTTTAAATTATGCTCTGTTGTCCAACTCTGAATTTATTTCCCAATATTCTATCTTGCATAAGTCTCAAATATCAAATAACATGTGTGTCAATAAAAAGAGTTAATTTGGTTGCTAACTTGCCTTCTGATGCTGTTAACTGTAGCGTACTTTTAAAGTAAATAAAAAAAAGTTTCCGTTCATTTTCGTGATAGCATATCCAAAATCCATTTGTAACAATGTCAAAGAATTTCAAAGAATTGTGTTGAAAATGTTTTCGAGTGTTGTATTATTTTTATATGCCGTTACGCAAAATTATATGAAAAAAATACATTGTGGTATTTATAAGAGCAGTGTTCGAATGCTCCATAAAAGTATTTTTTAAACAAGTAGTCTTTTCATTGAACATTATTGGAAAAAGAAATGAGAAATTGGTTATCAGAATTTGTAAAACAATTGAATAAGATTTTACTACGCTTATAATTTTTGATATAGATTCTTGAAATGTCATGTTATAGCTCTAATTTTATTAGTATAATAGTTCTGTCAAAAAAGTTGAAAATTGTTGACTAAATATGGAAAGTATATTTGTCAATGAGATATAGTCCGTACTAGACAAAGAGTGCGCGTTTCTTTAGATAAAGGTGAAAGGAGCAAAGGGTGAAATTAGGTGGAAAGACAAAGAAAGGAGTGTGAACTTCACAATGCATTACCAGCAGCTTATGCAAGGCAAGCCTGTTATTCTATAGAGTTGTGAGCATGAAAGCAAAACGGGAGCAGAGCAGAGATCTAGACAGGAAAAAAGGATGCCGTAGGCAACTGTTGCTTCAGTTCTATCAACTGAATTGAATTCCCATGCATTGCATCCCTTGCACTATAGACATATATAGAAATATAGTGCATCTATTATGCTTTCTAGATGGCTGGGTTTCTAGAAGAAGTGAAAAGCAGTTGAGTACGATGGTTGCCAAGAGGGATGAAAGCTTAGGGCAAGCATGATTACGGGCTAATAGACAGGAAAATCTATATTAGTCTTGTATATGATATAATTGCACAATGAATATTATAATAATATCTACTATTATGCTAATATCCGCTTACAGACCATGTATAATCGTGGCCCTATATTTGGGGCAATCTTAGACATAGATAGGAACAGATATTTTCTCGTTTAAAAAAGTAATGCAAGCTTGAATTTTTTAGGAGATAAAATCTCCTGCCGTCCACTTATGTAAAAGCTCATAAACTAAAGTAGCCATTGGCATTTTTTCCGATCAAACAAGGAAAAGTTATATTGACGCACTTTCTTCTTTTCGAGAGAAGACTTGGTTGCGCACTTCAAATACCTGTTATAATTATTACGTCTGCATTTCGTATTGGATCAATGGTAATTATTTAGTGGAATTGTTTTTAAACTATGTGTTTTGTGTCTGAGTAAAAGCATTACTTGAAATTGTGCATTGACGTTCAATTCTGACAATTGTTTTTCAATATTCCTATATCAAACAGCACGTGTGTCAATATCAAACGCTAACAATTAGCTGGTGTACTAGTTTTCGCCATGAAAATTTTCCCTTTTATCTGCAGTTTCGGTGACGGAATGTTCTAGGATTTTAGGGAAAGGTTAAATGTCAACATGTTGTATGTTCAAAGCTAGGAAAAAAAGTGATGACGTTAATTGGAACGTACGCTTATGACAAAGCTATGTGTCTACAAATTCATTGTGGCACATTCAAGATCATTACTAATATTTTTACTGCTTACTGGATGAAAGGGTAAAAGAATATTCCATTATATTTCATATAACATGCCATGAAGCCATAGCCACATGAAAATTCTTATAATTTTCTGTGCAGATTTTAAGTCAATTTTTAATAATATTGTTTGGTTTAATAACCGTAAAAGCATTTTTTTGTATAAAATTTAAAAATTTGTTGTATAATGGCCGCATATATTGCTAACGAGAGCATGGAACAAATTCAATGGAATGGGAAAGCTCATATACGAGAATGTAGAAAAGTGTACATAAGTTTATAACTTTTGACTATTCCATCAAACTACTTACCTTTCTTTGTTTGGTTTACAGAACACTTAAATCAATCGAGACAGTCTCAAAAGCCAGTTAAGCTTAAGCATATAAGGTTTCTAATATTCTGTACATGTTAGGTTTGATCTGTTCTCTGTTCCTAAGCAACAACACTACACTCAATAAAGTATTCCAAGTAGCTCTTATAGAAAATCTTAGAATATGTCAAGATAAATATCTGCTTAACCAGTATGCTATTATTTTATACTACATATTATCAAAATACTTGAAAATTGTCAACCAAACATGGAAAGTGTCAAGTAGCTTTGTCAACGAGTTATTGTCTGGATGAGACAAAGAGTGCGCGTGCTTCTTTATAGAAAGGTGAAAAGGAACAAAGGGGTGAAATTAGGTGTAAAATAGAAAGAAAGTGTGAAGTTACACACAGTGCAATCCTAGCAATATATGCAAGGCAAGTCTGTTATTCTATAGAGTAGTGAGCATAAAAGCAAACGGGTGTGAGTGGAATTCTAGACAGGATGAATAGGAAGCCGTAGTCAACTGTTGCTTCAGTTCTATCCACTGGATTGGAATAAATTCTCTAACAATGCATCCCTTGCTCTATAGGTACGTATGCACATATATGTTTTCTAGACGGCTGCGGTTGGGATAATGGGAAAGTATGTCAATATAACAAATGCATTGGTTGCTAAATAGGAAGCAAAATTTGGGGCAAAGCTTGACTGCATGCTTATGGACAGGAAACATGTATTTGTAGTTTTTAAACTAATGTTATATGATAAGTGTGGGATGTAATTGCATAACAAATTATACAATCTTTCTATTATGCTATTATAGATTCTTTTGGCCAGGGTGGTATTTAAATAAACTGATAAAAATGGTCCAAAAAAAGATAGTACATAACTGTAGCTGTAAATATATTAGATAAATGCTTAATAGATAATCGTTACCCGATTTCATTTCATTACAAAATTTTACACAAAGACGTCTGTGATGGTCAGGACAGTGTCCCTATACAAAAGAAGGAAGGAAAATATAAGACCATCAACTGTATTTTGATTAAATCCCTTCAGACATTTCATTCTTATGTAAGAGTTCCCATTACAAAAGAAATAAAAGAGATACAAAAAAGTATGATGCTCAAATATCAAACAAATTCTCAAAAAAAAGAACCGAACATTTCTCCCACTCGTTTATCTGCTACTTGATGTAATATAGCTATAGGAATGAATGGCTCTCCAATTCGATAAAAAGTATTACTTGCCCTTTCACTTATCACCTATTAACTCTACCCATCTATCACATATTTTTCCCTGTTTATTTCTGAGTTTACATTATAGCATGTAAGGTAATTTTACTACATGAGGCAATGGTAATTAGAAAATAGTGAGTTCAGTTTTTGGTTAATCGACACATTGGTTTGGTTTGTGCAGAAATGTTGCCATTATAATATTACTAAGCTTACTGATATAAAACAATTTTTTGGATAAATGCTTGCTATTGATTTTTTAAGAGTAGATAACCTTGACACGAATAAGAAATACCCATTTTACTGCAACTATGAGTTGTAAACTAGAAATCACCCGTTTCCATTTTGTTTGATCAGCATGCATGCCTAAAATTGCATCCAAATATTTATCTCTAGTCTCCTTTAAAAAATCTGCATACCTTTTCGTTTCGTATACTTATTGAGGGGTTTAAACAGAAAGGAAAGTCAACCATGTATATAATTCTCACACTTGCATATATACAAACATATATACAGGATATCTGTAGTTGTCACTAAAAGTTGTGTAATTGATTAGGTAAAGGAAAGTGCTCTACTTTTCAATAAAAGCTTCTCTTTTCACTAATCAAACCAAACTAAACCACATCACTTTATTACAGAATGCTTAAACAAGCCAAACAAGAGCATACTCTGATCTGTGCATGATGCGTTCTATTTCACTCTTTCGTTGCAAGTCAACCTACTGCCTAATAATATTTTGCCTACGGTGAAACATGATATTGATTTTTTGATGGTACTTAGGTAATGATACTGTTAATATTTAAAAGTGGAAGTTTTACACGGGGTAAATCATTCTTTGGTTAAAAATCAAATTCGACGAAACGTCTCTGAATTATTATTTTTTTATCAATATGGCTTCAATTTCACAAGTTGCCCCGTAAAGGTATTTTTCTTTTTGGAAATTTGCAAAAGTTAAAGCTTCTTTTTGCACTATTACATTACAAATTGAAATACTGATACAATATTTACAAAACATTTCCATAAACTTTCCCTCATGTTCGATTTCACGCTAAAAGCAAAAAAAAAAATTTTAATCGAATGACTATTAAATACTTTAATTACTTATAGAAACATAATGATATTCATACCTTTTTATTGGTCGTCTTCATTTTAATTTTCCCGTTGTTGATCAAGTAGTTCTTCATCCTGCATGTATACTATGCATGCAATTATAGTCCTTATTGCAGTAATATCCACAAAGCCTACTTCAATAAAGACGAGAGACCAGTTATGCTCGTAATACACTGTAATCCCGTATATCAAATGGCAGATGAGAGCCACAAGAAGAGATAATCCATTACGCTGTGCCCAGTTCATTTTAATGACCTTGAAGTCAGTACGGCTCACATTCTTTAAACAAAATATATATATTTTAATTGCCAATGCTATACGTAAAAACAATATTCGCAAGTGACAGGTATATATATTTAGTTTAAACTTACACAAATTCCAGCCTGAATTAGTCTTCCAGTGTCACAAAGTTGTCCAACGTTGGTATAAACCACCAGACCAGCGAGAAATAGTACGAATGTTGCCAAAACATTTTTCATATGTTCGCCTTTACCATTGGAACTTTCCATTTTGACAAAGTGAAAGTAAGAGATCATGACACAGGTCATTGTAAGACAAAAATGAGAAAATGATGTGAAAAGATCGAAACAAGCAAAAATTACTAATTTCTTGTTCGCCATATTTTTTGCACAAACAGCAATATTTTTTTAATATTTTGTGGAAAAAACCTAAAAACCGATATAACGTGTCAAGAGTCAAATCTGAAATGATTCGGTCATCCTCCCTCTTTTCATAACATTTGTCCATTTAACATTGTATGGTTAATATGTCTTTTATGCAGATAGGTAAGTATATATGCTATGTAACATAAAACTCGTGATTTCGGAACACGTCAATTTTTATTTCTTTTTTACATCAGCAGTATAGCAGTGTTCAGTACTATTGAATTGGGATTATAAAAAAAATGAATCTGAAAATAAAACGATATTAGCCGAAGTTTCACACGACGACAGAAAATCAAATTTAAAAATTAAGGGAAATGGACACTCAAAGAGAATCTCGTAATGAAATTGTTGTCTCTTACTATCATTTTATCATCAATGTTCTCCAATTGTTATAGCAGCAGCATAAGGAAACTATAATATGCACAATGTTTCGTATCGTTGAAGTACCAAAAAATGTATTTCTACCTTGCATGGTAAAATGTGAAAGCCATGAACATATTTTTCAACATTAACTCGAACAGGTTTAATACAAGTCATGATAAAGTACAAAAAAAGTAATCTGATCTCTTTTTGGATCGAATCTGAAAATCTAACGATGAGTGTTGAGCTGAGGTGTTTAGATTATCGCTAGTTATTCAATTAAAAAGATTTAAAAGGAAAGGGAGAAAAGGGATATCTAATTTAGCTAGGAAGATACATGTGTAAGCATTATTGTTTAAGTAAACATCACTGGACAGCATGTTGCTTGATTAGAACATAAGCTATACCCATAATGCTTCCTTTCAATAAAAACTATCAAGAGTTTCAAATGGGTTTTCTGAAATATACAAGTATAAAATCCTACATTGAAATGTAAATAGTTTGCAAAATATGAAATGCATCAATGTCAAAGGCATCAAACTGGAAGTTGATATTCCATCCATACACACTCATATAAAACAAAATGACAAAAAATAAAAAGATATCAAAAAGTAGTATTTTCCATCCTTTATTTGATCGTGTATTCAATTTTGTACAATTTTCTACTTTATACAAATGTATGTCTATCATTTTTTTGCATTTTGTATGTTCTGCTCAATATATATCTATATATATACAACAGAATGATAGCATTCCACGTAATAGAACATCTAATTACTGTGGCTTTACGCACTTTATTTTATACAGAAATTCCATTTTCCCAATAAAATAAGTGAAAAAACCTCATACATTATTTCCATCGGAAATACATTTTGGAACGCTAATGAAAGTACATGGTTATTATTCCACGTCTACGACTACGTCTTAACAATTACAGTACCTGTAACTGTAACTATGATTTTTCTGTTTACCCAAATACACCGAGTATCCATTTTGCTGTTTAAGGCTAGAGAACATCGTTACATTTCACAGAAATGTTAGTCATATGACTCTAATTCCATATGACAGCGGTAACAAGTGGAAAAGATGTGGATGAGAGAGAAAAAAATCCAAAATGCCAATCATGCAGAGAGTTCCTACCAAAAATAACTTAGAAATAGGTTACCCAATTCTTCACAACAGCCAAGTAGAAAAGGGACGGCGTGATCAGTTCTCAAATCGCCCCAGTCGTGAACTGCATCAATTGAATGCCTTCAGGTAGACAATTTTTGTTCGTTATAGACCAAAAGACGTTTCCACACAAAGTGTACTAAATAAAGAAGGTCCAGAGAAAGTATGTAATGAGAAGAGAAAAGAGAAAGCGATCACATTCACCTTTTCACAGCCAAACTGTCACATTGTCTATAAAATTGTAGCTTAGAAACTATTTCATAAGAGGTACATCGTCGAGTCGCGTTGAGTCGAAGACTAAAACTAGTCGACTAGAAACACTAAATATTTTTTGAAGATTTAATTTAATTAAAAAAATTATTGCAGAACTTTTCCCTAAAAAATGGACATTTATAAAAAAATTAAACAATTTGGCTTTTTGGATATAGCCACATCGGCAGTGCAAATTGGAGTGGCTATTTTGTCCACAGGCTTTTCAATGTATGACCAATGGAACAAGGGCAAAAATGGAATTTGGTCTATTTCAACATTTGCTTGGCCTGCTGTAAATTTGATTATTGCGATGGTCGTTGTGATGTTGAATGTGTATCAAATCAAATCTACGTGCGGACTCATAAAAGCTAGTAAAAATGTAAGAAATTTAAAAACTGAGTGAATTTCTGATTTTTTTTTTTGAAAATTAAGAAATTTAGATTTTTTGGGGCGATTTAGGATGTTCGTACAGACCAATTGGAACATTTGAGGGATATATGGATGTGGAGGAATTTGGTGACATTTGTGGCAGCATTCGCCTGGTTTCCTGGTTTCGGTATCACTGCATTCTGGACACATGGCTGGTATATTATCATCATTCTGGCAATGTTCCTCTTGACAACTGTAAGCCGAGGGGTGGCCACTTGGGGACTTCACGGGATTCGAATTGAGGGACCTATGGAAATGTCAACTTATCCCCCAGATTTAATGGAGCAGTACCTTGACATGGTATTTAAAGTTGAACAGTTCAAACTTAGTGGATAATTTTTTATAAATTTAGAGAAAAGTTATTGGAAGGTTTTTCTTGAATTTTTTTATAGCAAGAACAAAGGCCACGGCGACAAGAAACACCAATGCGTGAACAAAGTTGGACCTGAAGGAATGCAAAGTTACAAGGAAGGGAATAGTAAGGATAAAGAATGATAAGGATTACCTTAAATATTGATGAATTTCGGTGTGACCTAACTGTGTAAAGACGTAATATAGACTTTTATCGTTGAATATACATGCAAAATATAAGTACTTATTTGCTAGAATTGTTATGTGTGTCATTTAAACGTGTTTGAATGTGGTAACCATGGTTCCTAAAATTATTAAATTTAACGGAATGTATATGGTTTCGGGAAAAGGAAAATGATGAAAAAAATTAGAATAAAAGAAAATTTCTAAAAAATGTATACTACATTTTTAAAGGTAAGAAGTTAGTTTGGGTGGTCCAAGTTTTTTTGGGAATGTTTTGCGTCGAGAAATTTTACTATGACTGTAAAGATATTCAACTGTTTTTTTCTAAATTAGTAAATATATAAATAAATTTGCTACTAAATATAATGTATTTTGCAAATTTGATGATATGAAATAGTATTAAAAATTATATGAATATAAATGCAAGCTGACGGAAGATAGTTTTAATGAATTTTGGTTTAAATAAAATAAAAATTATGAAAATAAAATCTAGACTGACTTTAAAATCCTAGAATCAAGTTATTTTCAATATCCGGCCTTTGCATAACACTCATATATGAAAAACCAACATGTGTATAAATAAAACGAGAAAAGTAATAGATTTTCTGAAAAGTAATAGATAGTAACTGATTTTCCCCCTCGAATTTAGCCTAATATCTGCACTTTAGATTCGTTTTACTTTTGACATTTTGTTTGTAAAGATTCGAGTATACCGCATTGAAAAACATCAATGGACTGATTTCTACTGTCTATTCCATCTAAAATACCTACTTTCATTTTAAAGCTTTTCAGAACACTTCAACGAATTTCATGAAAGCGACGTTCAGGTAATCCATGGTTTTCATTCATTTGCTCACACGAGCTTTATTAGGCTTCCAATTGTCGTCTGTTAATTTTGTTGTCTGGAGTTATTTCTAGGTAGAAATCTTATACATGAAGAAAACAAAAGTATTTAAAGTGCACGTGGAGAAAAACAAGCGATCTAGAAAATTAGACTTTACAAATAAATAAATACATTAACTTAAATAAATGATATGATTGATATATTTAATTAACTTTAGCTTCTTATTGAAAAGGAAACCCTAGTTAACCGTTGCCTCAGTGTTCTATTGACCGAATATGAACTCCAAATGCATCTATGCAAATTTATTTATGTGACGCGTGATTTGCTAACAGGAGTAAAGCATTGAACAAGCTTGACTACACGCTGAATTATACAGGAAACCTGTGTTTGTCGTTTATGAACTATGTGTATATGACCAACGTTGGATGTAAATTGCACAATGCATACTTAAAATCTTATCGAATATGCCAATATAACAGATTACAGATAGTCTGTGTGTATTTCGGGGATGTCCCTAAAGTTATATGTCAATATGCAAGCTTCTTTTGCCGTATATTTTGTATTCCTTTTCAAAATAGAGTGCAGGCTATGTACCAACTTTACATTTGGTTATGGTTGGGTTGATTTAATTTTTTTGGGGGTAATCCTAGACATATGTAGGTACGAACTCAAAATTCTCAAAAACATTCACTGACGTTCAACTCTGACTATTTGTTCAGTATTCCAACTTGTATAAGTGTCACATATCAAATAACACGTGTGTCCAGAAGGAAAAGAGCTAAAATTAAGCTGGTCGCTAGCCATCTTGATGAGTTTTTCTTTTGATCTATTTTTTCGGTAATAATTTTGTCACGTAATATTGTGAAAGAGTCAATTGTTTAAATAAGACAAAGAGTGCGCGTTGCTTTTGAGAAAGGTGAAAAGGGACAAAAGGGTGAAATTAGGTGGAAAGGAGAAAGAAAGGAGCGTGAAGTTACACGTAGATGCATTACAAGACAAGCCTTTGATTCTATAGAGTAGTGAGCATGAAAGCAGAGCAGAGATCTAGACAGGATGAAAAGGAAGCCTTAGTCAAACTGTTGCTTCAGTTTTATCCACTGGAGTGGAGTTGAATTCCCATGCAATGCATCCCTTTTTGTCCTATAGGCATGGTGCATAATATGCACATAGTGTATATATTTATATTATGTCTTCTAGATGGCTGGGTTTTGAGACGAAGGAAAAGTAGATGAGTATGTTGGTTGCTAAACAGGGAGCAAAGCTTGGGAGAAGAATGATTGCTCCAAGGTAATAAACAGGATGCCTGTGTATGATATAATTGCATAAATATTATTCAAATCGTGAGGTTGCTTATATTATGCTTACAGATAAACTATGCGCGTAAAATATTATGATGCTACTTCTAATGTTTTTTAACATTTAAAAAAATATCTTTTATAAAAAAAATGCTATGTTTACCTAATGCATTTTACGGTTATATTATTAAAACGTACTGATTTATTGTCAAAATATTGTTTAAATGTCACAATCTTTTACATTCTAGCAGAAAAAAAGATTTTGGGGCAAATTGAGACACATGCAAACTTTCGATTGTTTTCTTGTATAAAATTATATGAAAAATAAAGAAATGTAAGAATATATACAATGTCTTCTTATGTATAAGCTGATAAACAGTGGTAGCTACTGGCATGTTTAACAATCAAGTATAGAAAAGTTCCAATGACGTACTTTCTTTCTGCGCTTTGTACTCGTTCACGGATAATTATTGGCTGTTAAGGTTGCAAAACTACGTCTTTTGGTTCTAAATAAAAATATATATATATTCGTTGGATTTTTTTTTGCACTGACGTTCATTTCTGACTATTTTTCAACATACTATCTTGTATAAGTCTCACATATCAAACAACACGTGTGTCAATAAAAAAAGGCTACATTTAACTGGTCACTGGTCGTCGTCATGATTTTTGTCGTTTATCTGCATTTTCTGTTATGGATAACAAAAGCTTCGAACGAGGCTAATGGACAGGAAAGCTTATAAGAGATTGCATCGAAGTATACATAAATTTATATCTTTTGACTATTTTCCATACATTATTTAGTCGTTTGGTATCCAGAACGCTTAAATAAAAATTAGGACAGCTTACATATGATCAAAGAGAGCTAAGCTCACAGCATGTATGGCTTTTCAATTCTTCAGTCTACGTAAGCCTTAAATTGCTCTGTTAGATAACCAAATTTTACTTCTAAAGCTCGCTACACTCAAGAAAATCTTAAGTATTTCAAGTACTTCCTATACAAAATCATATAACATTCCAACGCAAAACAACTATACAGAAACGATATGCTATGACTTTATACTACGTATCATCGAAATAGTAGAAAATTATCAACTAAATATGGAAAGTGTCAAGTATATTTGTTAAAGTGTTATTGTCTGTATGAGACAAAGAGTGCGCGTGTTGTTTCTTTAGAGAAAGGTGAAAAGGAAACAAAAGGGTGAAATCAGGTGGAAAGAGAAAGAAATCAGTTGCAAAGCTCCACGCAACCTATGCAAGGCAAGCCTGTTATTTTATAGATGGTAGTGAGCATGAAAACAAAACGGGTGCGAGCAGAACTCTAGACAGGATGAAAAGGAAGCCGTAGCAGACTGTTGCTCCAGATCTATCCACTAGATTGGATTACTATGCATCCCTTTACATATATCTATGCACATATACGTTTTCTAGACGGCGGCGGCGGTTTTATTGAGATGAGGCGAAAGTAAGTCAGCATAACAAAACTGATTGGTTGCTAACAGGGAGCAAAGCTTGGGGCAATGCATGACTGCACAGGATAAATAGACAGGAAATCTGTACTTGTCGTTTGTAAACTGTGTAAAGTGTATTTGATAATTTTAGAGTGTGATTGCATAATAAATATTAAAATCTTTCTAATATGCTAATATTCGCTTACAGGTAACTTATGCATGTTATTTGTAATAAGTTTATATTTCACTGTATTAGCTTATGTTGACGTTTTTTAGATTCATTTTTTATTATAGCATGAGTATCAGTAGTCGTACGTTTTTTGATGATCGTCTAGGTAGTCGTAGGAGGACATCGGGTAAAGTCGTCGTTCTTCAATTGGAATACTTGTACAGACTAGTTGGCACTCTGGTTTTTTATCCCGGTAAATTTACGATAGTATACCTTGTTGAAATAGAAGTGTTGGTTGGTACTGTTTTGAGTTAAGGCTTATTCTAAGAAATTGGGTGCCGATTATAACCGACTTTAAGAGTCGAGTCGATTATGAGATCTAAGCTTTTTGAGTATTAGAATGTTGTTGAGATAAATATTATAGTAGTCGAATGTTTTTTTATTTGTAAAGAGATTTTTGTCCGTTAGAAATATAATCGGGATTAAATAATTAATTGTTGTCATGGCAACTATAAAATTAGTTGTTTTTGGTTGTATTGATTTGTTTACTTGTGCATTCCAGCTTTTTGTTACTGCGGTTTGTACACTGACATCAATATTTTTACTGTTTAAAACGTATTCGACTTTAGAAAGGCCCGAGTTTAGTTTGTTTCTAGTGCCAACTTTGAATATGACTACGGCTGTACTCATTCTATTTATTAGTGTGGGTCAAATACTTGCTGCACGACAACTTATCAAAGCTGGAACAAATGTAATAAAAATAACGAAGGATTTTACACTTTACTATTTTTTAATTGCCCGTTATGTAAATATTTTATTATTTTTCAATTTTATAGAATAATAATCCGAGACAAATAGAAGATATGAAAAGAAACTGGAAATATTGGAACAAACGATCCTTTCTCATAATTTTCCTTTGGTTTCCATACATTGCTATTTGGACGTTTATCAAGTATCAGCTTTCCCTTCAAATTTTACTGACTTGTTTCTCAGTAATATTTACAAGTCGTTTGATACTCACTTGTGGAATGCACTTATTTGGCTTTACTCATCAAATTGATCCCGGAGAAAGGTCAGGAGAGCCGCCGATAGAAATGGTATAATTTTTTTTAATCTTTGGTTGAACAAAAATCGAAATACTTAAAATTTATAATATATATATATTTAAATTTTTAGCAACAAATTCGTGGCGAGGATGGGATTTAAATATGTTGGCTAAAATTCAAGCTGATCTTACAAGTTGCTAAGCTAAAATGGTAAAGAATATAATTGTCTGTTTGTACTTTATGGTCTGAAAACCCACGAATCAGATATATTTACACTGTATATTATATGTATATATTTTACAAATTATCCTTAAAATATTAATAAAAAAAAAATTATTTCAACAAAAATTTACCAATAAAAATCATAATAAATTTGTCGTTTTTATACTAATTCGCAATATTTATAACAAAAGCATACAATTTAGTGGATATTTTTTCAGAGATATGTCCGATTTCATTTTAATATAAAAAATTTCTTTACCTTTTACCAGTACCTATACACAAACATGAAGACATCTAAGAAAAAAAATTTGCAAGGCTACTTGATCTTCATCCCTTGATACATTCCATTGCTACATAAGAGATTCCATTACAAAAGAAAACAACGACTGATCTAAAAAGAAAGTATAATCCTCACATATCAAACAGGAGAACTAGCTTTTGATCTACTTTCTCCTTGTTTAAATCCTACTTGATGTTATATAGCCTTGCTTAAAGAAATAAGAGCACTTTTCCCAACTCATCTTCAGCATCCTTTAAATAGTAAGCTTATGTAATGCAAAGGCTAACTATGGGAACCAATGGCTCTCCAATTCGATAAAGTACTGCCGTCTCTTTCACCTTTAGCCTTTTATCAGATCACCCAACTTTTCGAGTTATCTCTGCTTATGCATTACACTTACATAAATATGTAAGGTAACTCACTATATAAGGTGATACACTAACAAATGAACACTAAAATACTAATTAAGTTATCAATGCACGGTATATGCCAACAAGAACGTTGGCATATGTCGCTCATGTAAGGTTTCAACATGTTAGTTTGTACAGCGATGATACCAAGATAAATATTGCTAAGGTTTGTAATGCTTTTGTAATGTGGGCAATGCTATTGAAATTTTCGGTGGAGAAGATACAACGGTCGACATGACATGAAGAGAGAAGTACAGAGTAAATGTGACGTATGTAAAAAGGGGCATTCTAAGAAATTGGAGAACGATCCAAGCTTGGTTGGTAGCAATCCTAGGATTTGCTATCGGTGGAATATGCAAGGATATGGGCATTTTCTGTCCATCTTTGAAGACGGGACGACGCTACTAGTTTATTTTTTTAAAGACAGGTTAAATTACATTTCTTGAAAATATAATTAATCAAGGCAACTGTTTCGGGCGGGAAGTAATGTAGGATTTTTTTGTATTTTTTCAGAAAATTTATAATTTTAGAGAAAATTTGTATTTTTTTTTGAGAAAATTTGTATTTTTTTGAAAAAATTTGTATTTTTTTTGAGAAAATCTGTTTTTTTTTGAGAAAATTTTATTTTGTTAAGAAAATTAGTATTTAAAAAAAAGTAAAGTGATTTTTTATTTAATATGTAATATTTGTTGCTGTATTTGTATATGTATTGTGGAAATGGCAAAGATTCGGGCAACTGGATATTCTGGAATGTGAATAACTGCTTGTTAGCACTCATCTGGTTTCCTGCTTTTGAATTTCCAATGTTTCTCGAAAATGACTGTCCGCCTGTTGTGATCCTCACAATTTTTGCAATTGTTACGCTAAATCGGACAATTCTAACGATTGGGATGTCGAGGTGGAAGGTTAATGAGATTAATCCAAGAGCAATGCCAGATCCAGGCCAGCAACTACAACAACAACCTGTTGTTATAGTAATTGAGAGGCCTTTAAACCTGAGGGAATATTCAACCATATATAACCATCCATCCTCACACTTACATATATATACAAACATGTAAACAGGATATCTGTGCTTGTCACTAAAAAAAATGTGTAATTGATTACGTAAAGGAAAGTGCTCTACTTTCTAGTAAAAGCTTCCCTTTTTACTAAAACCAACAACTAAACCACATCACTTTAGTATAGAACATCACTGATTGGGCTACAAAAACAAGCCAAACTGAAGAATATTTATATGATATTTGTACATGTTTTCTGATCTGGGCATGATGCGTTCTATTTCATTCTCTCATGAAGTATTTTTTGAAGGGGATACCTCATCTTGAAAATCAATCTAAAAGCCTTTTTATTTTGATGGAACACCTATAATTATTTTAATTTATTGCATTTAGTTAATTTGCGTTTTACATCAACAGCAGTGTCCAGTAGTATTTGAATATTTTTTAAATGGAATATGAAAGTGAAACAAAACTAGCCAATGTTTTACACGACGACAGCAAATCATATTTAAAAGGTTAAGAGAAATGGACACTCAATCTCACTGAATCTCATGAAACTAGTGAGTATAATATCGTAATGAACGCAAATGTTATTAAATATTTGAGTAAACATCATCGTACACTATGTTGATTACAGCACAAGTCCAAAACATAAAATCTTTTTGAAAAATCTATCAGGAATTTTGAAATTTGAGTTTTATGTATATTTATATTTATGTGTCTATCCAAACTGGGACGTGAGGTACAAATAAAAAAGCATCGCTTTCCCTTTTACACTCATAATTAAATTTCAAATAGGTTTCCTAAAATAAACAAGTATGAAACTCTTACCTTGACATAGAACATGCAACAACAAGTCCTTCTATATTACTTATATTGCTACCTAAGCTTGTTTAATGATGACTTTGTAAAATATCAAACAAATATAAAAGTAAAGCGTAATTTCAAGGACATCAAACCGGAAGTTGTTAATTACATGCATACACAGAGTCATATGACGAAAAAAATAGTAAAAAAAATCCAGCGAGAATATAAAATACGCAGCAGTTTTAGAGGCAAAAACTAAAAAAAATATTAAAATGAAATAATAGCTTTATTGAGTAAATCTATAAACTGTTGTATGTTCCGTTATACCGTGAACACATTTCAAATCACCCCAATCTAGAAACGCCTTCATCTAGACAATATCCTTTTATAGCTGTATATACAAGACGTATATTTTTTTGTCCTGTGTAACGCTGTAACAAGAGGCAATACAGCGTTTCCTCCTAGAACAAATAAGTATCACGGCTAAGTAAATCTAAAGAGAAAATAGAATATGAGTACAAATACAGTAATGAGAAGGGAACGGAGAACGGCGACCACATTCACCTTTTTGCAGTCAAACTCTCACATTGTCTATAAAAGCGTGCCTAGTTCACTATTTTGTAAAAAAGGTGAAAGGCGACGGGTTACGGCCCATATACAAAATACATAAACGATTGCGTAATAGCCGAGAGGTAGCCCGTTTCAGGGATTTTAATCATTTTGGATAATAAGTTATAATAATATTTTGTTGAAGTGTATTAAATAAATTTTAAGCGTTTTAGCAATTAAAGAGATGGATATCGATAAAAAGTTCAAATACTATGGTTACGCTGACATAGTCATATCATCAGCCCAAATTGGGGTGACCACCTTCTCCACACTTTTCTCAATTTATGATCAATTGACCAAGGAGGATGAGACTGGGCTTATCTTAAAATTAGTTTTGCCAGCTTTAAATATGGCTATCACGCTAATCGTGGCGATGATTCATGGATGGCAAATCAAATCTGCTTGGCAGCTCATCAACGCTGGAAATCATGTAAGAAAGCTAACCAAATTGTATATATTTTTTGTAACTTTATTTGGAAAAATTATTATTTTATATATTGGGGTAAATTAGGATGTGGGTGCACCCGAAATGGAATATCGAACGGAAACTTGGATGTTTAGGAATATGGCGACGTTCTTTGCGGCACTTTTCTGGTTTCCATTCATTGGGATCACTGCATATTGGAAACATGGCTGGTATATTATCGTCATTGTGGGTGTCTTTCTGTGGACAACAGTTAGTCGAGGAGTGGTCACTTGGGGCATTCATGGGATTAAAATTGAGGGACCAATTGAAATGTCTGTTTACCCACCAGATATGATGGAGGAATATGTCGAAATGGTAATATTTAAAGTTGAGAGCAAATAGATAGATATTTTTGTCAATATGACAATATGAATGCATTGTTATCGTGAAATATAAATTTTTTAGGAGGAGCAACGACAACGGCGACAATAAACAAGAATGCGTTAACCGGGTTGGATCTAAAAGAATGCAAAAAGGTTGGAGGGAATAGAGAGTATTAAGAATGATGAAGACGTAATGGATTTCGGTGTGACCTAACTGCGTATAGACTGCAGGTAATAAATTTTTAAGTTGAATATATATATATACATGCATATATTTGGTAGATTATAAAATATGACACTATAGTTCCTAAAATTAAAAGTGTGAAGGAATGATGGAAATGGTACGTCCAGTATGTATGACTGTGTACAGCTAGTAAATGTTTTTATGTAAATTATAAAAAAATAATGCACTTAAAATGGTTAAATAAGTATTCACTAAATAGGTAAATTTATATATGCGAATACTATGTATGTATACACTATTATATGTAAGTGGATTGAAAAAATATAAGCAGGGAAAGCACTTGTCAATGTAATATAAATTTATTGTATTAAAGTTAAAGTCAGTTTTAATTATTTAATTATGTAAGTTTGTGGAAAATTTTGATATTAATTATTTATAAAATACGCTGTTTTATTATATTTGGTCTATATTGATTCTCTGATTCTCTGGTTATTTATATTTGGAATTTGAAAGGATTCGGATTTTTGTCTAAATAAATAAAAAATCTTTAAATAGTTTGCGCTAAAGTTCAACATTTTTTTCAATAGTGCACCTTGCATAACATTTCACATAGCAAACAACACAAGTGTGTTAATAAAAAAGAGGAAAGGGCTACTGATGGTAGCTGATTATTTTCAGAAATGTTGTCATTCGTCTACATTTTTAATTTGTGGACCGTTTCCTGGATATTTCTGGACTGGATAAATGTCATCAAGTTATTTGTGGAAGGCTGGGTTAACTGAAGCGTTTGTCTCTGACTCGATTTCATTACAATTTACATATATAGACAGGTTGAAAAAGAAAGCCGTAGTCAACTGTTGCTGCAGTTCTATCCACCCGATTAGATTCCTATGCAATGCATCCCTTACGCTATAGATTTACAAGCACGCATCTATAAAAAGTCGGCTGTTGAGGTGAAGGGAAAGTAAGTCAGCGTAACAAACTCGTTGATTGCTAACAGGGGGCAAAGCTTAGAGCAAGCACGACTGCACAATAATATACAGGAAACGTGCAGTTGTCACTTATGATAAAAAATAGGATACAATTGCATAAGCTAATATACAAAATCTGCTTTAATATGCTAATATCCTATTACAGATAATGTATGAGTATATCTCTGGGATGTGCTTTATAATAAGTTTATATGACAATATACAAGCATATATCGGAGTTTTTTTGTTTTCCCTTTCAAAACAGAGTATATATATATATGGTTATAAAACTACGTATATTGGTTGATCGCCTAAATAAAAATAATAGTAGTCGAATATTTAAAAAAAAAAATAGCGAAAAAATTGATTATATTTATCATATTTCCTAATAAAAAACCGGTATTGGTATTTATTTAAGCACCTGTGCAAGTTCACCTTATTGTTACAGTGTTTTGTACACTTATGTAAGTTGTGCTACCATTTGAAAGACAAAGTTTAGTTTCTTTGTAGTGCCAACTTAGGTTATGGCTGCATTCATTCATTTTTGGGGTAATCTGAGTGAAAAAATCTCTAGGTATTTGGTTTGAGCAAAAAAAAGAAAAAAAGAAGTGCGCCCATGTAATGCCTTGTTATGTGAAGTGTCCCATATCAAACAACACGTGTGTCAAATAGCTTGACTGAAAAATAGTTGGACTCCGGTCATTTTTATGACTTTTCTCTTACAATCTACTTTTTTGGTTACGGAATGATGCACGTTTTGTTGAACAGGATACATAAAAGTGAACATGTTATTTTTGTAGGAAGCTAGTCAAAAATGTGTGTCAAAAAAAAGGTAAATGTGTTACTTGGAGCATACTCTAAAGACAAATAGAGATGAAACATTTGTATGTGTGCAATTTCATATAAAATTAAATTTGCAAATATGAAATAGCATACATGGCTTCTAATATTCGGCACATATGTAAGCTTTCAACTGGTACATACACAAATTTACTTCGAAGCAACAACGCTATACTAAAGGAAATCTGAAGTACTCAAAATATGTACGTAATAAAGCAAATCATGGAATATGTCAAGTGAAGACAAACGTGGGCTAAACCCATATGACATGGTTCTATGCTACGTATTATCGAAATAATTAGGAAAATTTTGTGTAAGGTGTCAAGTAACTCTTTCAATGAGCAATTGTTTGTGTGAGACAAAGAGTGCGCGTTTCTTTAGAAAAGGGAATAAAGGGTGAAATTAGGTGGAAAAGGGAGAAAGGAGTGTGAAGTTACAAGCCGCTTATGCAAGGCAAGCCAAATATTTTATATATGGTTAACATATAGCATGAAAGTTAACAGGAGCGAGCGAAGCTCTAGACATGTTGAAAAGGAAGCCGTAGTCAACTGTTGCTTCAGTTCTAAACCACTGGATTGGATTCCAATACAATGCATTTCTTGCGCTATAGTCATATACACATGTATACATATGCTTATATATTATGTTTTCTATAAGTGGGTGGGTTCAAGACAAAGTGAAAGTAGATGAGTATGTTGGTTGCCAACAAAGAGCAAGGCTTGGGACAAGAATGATTGTTTTAAGCTAATCGACAGGAAGCCTAGATTTGTCGTGTGTATGATATAATTGCATAAGTATTCAATATTCACATCGTTATATTGCTAATATCAGCTTAAAGAAATAGTTCTATTCATAGCTTATTTTGACATTTTACATCGTATATTCAAAGCAGTTTGCAATCTATGCCTGTCGTATCTACATTGCATCAAATCGTTTCTCAAGTGAGATCTTTGCATGGATTAGTTGGCATCTTGATTAAATAACCATTAAAATAGGTTGGAAAGGAATCATCGTTTTAATTTTTAAACTTATTTTTTGTGAATTAATGTGGCTAAATAAATGCTACGATTAATTATCAATTTAACTATCAATCAAAGCCACTAAAACGAGTTTTAATGGAACAACACTTTAAATTATACAAGCAAAATGATTTTGGGGCAATTGTAGACACTGATAAGAACTCTAGATACTTTCTTCTATGATAAGAAAGTATGAAGGGGAAAAAAAAAGTTAAGGATATACAATATCCCACCATCTATTCATGTGTAAGCTGATAAACAGTATTAGCCCCTGGCATGTTTAACAATCAAATATAGAAAAATTCAATTGACGTACTTTCGTTCTACGTTTTGTACCATTTCGCTAGTAATTATTAACTAAACTGCATACGTCTTTTAGTTCAAAATAAAAATTGTCGTTGGAATTTTGCACTGACGTTCAACTCATTTCTACTAGTTTTTTCTCGCAATAGTCTGCCTTGTATAAGTCTCAAATATCAAACAACACGTGTGTCAATAGAAAAAGAGCTAAAATTGGCTGGTCACTAGTCATCTTCATCAATTTTGCCTTTTATCTGCACTTTCTCTTAGAGAACAATCTTGTTTTTTCAATAAGATACATGTGTGAACATGATGTATGTAGGAAGCTAGTAAAAAAACAGTGACGGTGTCAATTGGACCGTACTCTGATACCAAATAAAGACGAACTGGGTTTATATTTTAAAGGCTACTTTTGTGCCAGTGGGTAAAAAATACACACATGCTTAGATACAAACTCTGCTTATTTTTCGATACCATATACAAAATCATTTGAAATAATGTCTTAACGTCTTTGGAAGTCTTTTTGAGAGTATTCTGTCTCTACTTAAAATGCAGTGGAATGCGGATTGCTACTTGAGAAGCATTCGTTGCCTGAGCCAAGCTAGTATATGAGTCGGGGCGATATGAGATAAAAATCAAAGCTAAAAAAACAAGTGGTTAGCGACTGTGAAATAGAAAAGGTATGACTGGACAAAAATATCATGAAAAAAATAACAAAACCAAAATCTAAATATTTTACACAAAATACAGAACGTAAAATAAAATTTCGAGACAAAAACATTTTACATCGATCTAAATGACTACGATTTCCATGCGGAACAATAACTATTTAGACATATTATTATTTTTCTCTCTAAAATACAAAAATGTTCTTAACGAAAGCATGGATCATCTTAATAAACAGAAAAGCTCATTCGAAATTACATAAAAGTGTATATGAATATTTGTATATATTACGACTTATTACTCAAACTACTTACTTTTATTTGTTTGCTTTCCAGAACGTTTAAATAAACTTGAGACAAGCTCAAAAAGAAAGTTAGGCTTATTTATAAAAAGCATATATAAGGTTTCTACTCTTTGGTACACGTAAGCTTTTAACTGTTACTTATCTAGATTTACTCCATTGGCAACAAAGCTACACTCAAGAAAATCTAAAGTATTTGTATAGCTTATTGAGAATATGAAGTTATTAAATAACTGATAGATACTATAAAGATGAAATGAACCAAGGGTGAAATTATGTGGAAGGAAAGAGAAAGCCATGGGAAAATACACATGCATGGGTTGCATTGCGATACAAAGCAACCCATGCATATATGGTGGTAACCATGAAATCAAACGGGAGCGGAGCTCTGAATCAGATAAAAAAGAAGCCATAATAAACTGTTGCTTCAGTTCTATCCACTGGATTGGATATCTATGCATCCCTTACATGCATTCACATATCCATGCACAAATATATTCTCTAGACGGCTGCTGTTGAGACGAAGAAGGGAAAGTATGTCAGTATTACAAACGCGTTGGTTGCTAAGAGGGAGCAAAGCTTGGGGCAAGCTTGACTGCACTTTAATAGAGAGGAAATCTGCACTTGTCGTGTAACCGTGTAAACTAGGTGTATATGATAAACGAAGTATGTAATTGAGCAAGTTATATTAAAATCTTTCTAATATGCTAATATCCGCTTACAGATAATCTATATATGTAATTATATAATATTTTGTCTAATAAGGTTATACGATATTTAGGATTATAGTACAAAGTATACTGAAATATTGCGTTGGTATCAAGAGTCTTTCGATTTTCATAACTTTATTGCTAGTCGTATGAGGATATCGGATGAAATCGTTTTTCAATTGGGATAAATACATGTACGAATTAAGGTGGCACTCCGGTTGAATTACGATATTATACCTGGTTGAAATATAAGTGTCGGTTAATATGGTTTTGAGTGAAGACAAATTCTAAGAAATTGTCAGCCGATTAATGCCGATTTAGACAGTCGAGTATGATATCTAAGCCATATGATATCCATTGAAAAAATAGTCGTGATTTAATAAATTATTGTGCTTAATTGACATGGCAACTATAAAATTAGTTATTTTTGGTTGCATTGAAATTTGTACTTGTGCATTTCAACTTTTTGTTACTGCGGTTTGTACACTGACATCAATATTTTTACTATTTAAAACGTATTCGATTCTAGAAAGCTCCGAGTTTGGTTTGTTTCTAGTGCCAACTTTGAATTTGGTTATGGCTACACTCATTCTATTTGTTAGTGTGGGTCAAATACTGTCTGCACGACAACTTATCATAGCGGGAAGAATTGTAAATAAAATTAAAATCAACTAATTAACCTATATTAATTATTTAAATTAGTTAATTTGTTACTTATTTAAAATATGGTTGTTTATTTTATAGAATGTTGATCAAATTCAAATGGAAAATATTAAAAGCAACTGGAAATACTGGAATAAGAGATCCTTTCTCGGAATTTTCCTTTGGTTTCC